>OZ038518.1:1677500-1732500 GCA_964036315.1 Acanthosepion esculentum | reverse complement strand
TTTTTTGTTGTTTCTGTAGAGAGCCCGATGCCAGAAATGTTAATATATTTTCTTCAGAGAAATTTAATGAGTGTTCCATACTTCCCAGGGTACATTTTTTAAATAATATATTCTGTCAGTATAGTCAGGTTGATATCAATTTCACTGTTTGAAAAATGAGATATGTACCGAGATGACGGTCATATATATATATATATATATATATATATATATATATATATATATATAGACATGCATACATACATATACATATACATATATATATATACATATATATATATATATATATATACATACATATACGTATATATATATATATATATATATATATATATATATATATATATATATATATATATTAATATATATTTAGTTTACGAAAAACTAGGTAATCCGTATGGGTAGACCCAATGAGGATAAAATCCAGAGAGCTCGATGTAAATCAGAGCTAATAATTTAAATAAAAACAGATTACTTTAAGGTTCCATATAATAAATTATTTCACCACGGCCCTTTTAAAGGACAGTGGATCATCAGATTTATTTCCAAATGTTGAAATGAAAAAATGAAAATAAATTTACACATTTATGAAGGGCAATAATAAAAAAATTAACGAAGTGGGAGCAGTGTAGGGGGTAGAGAGACATCATTAAGTTAGATGTATTGTTTCAAATTTAAATTTTCGCTGAAATCTAGATAGTGACACTTTCAATCTGTTAACGGAAGTTATATCTTGATATAGGAGGGGGATATACCAAAAAGCATAAAAAGAAAAAAGAAAAAAAGAAAAAGAGAGAAAAAAAAGAAAGAAGTTGTAATAAAGTGTCATTGACTTCCATTGGAATAGGCGTTGTTTTTTTCTTTACTTTGAGATTTCGTAAATTTTTTTGTTTAAACAGTCTAAGCAATTTAATTATATGTTAAAGATTTTTTAAAAAAAAACTTTATTACGACCATTTTGGGGATTTAATGTGAAATAGTCGATTAAAAAACATTTATAGAATTTAGATTAAAACACTAGAAACTTTTTCTCAAATATAACTTTACATCTAGTAGTAAATGATTATTAAGGTGATATCTTTATCAGTTTGAATTTTATTTATGAGTTTGATTAGTGACTATTTTTACATTGGTAAATTCTATTACTTAAAATTTAGTTTTAATTTAATATGGAGTGGCATTTTAACGCAATATTAGAGATAATGCTCCATCATATATTGTAAACACATCTATGTGAATTTCATACACATACGTTCTTTCACATTTGCGGTCATTTATACAGGTACACGTGTACTGATATACATGGGTAATTTCATATATCTTCTCAGATGATTCCGTATACATACATATATATATATATATATATATATATATATATATATATATATATATATATAGGGGTGCAACTAGAATTCCCTAAAAAAACTTCTCTGAGAAAGAAATTAGGTGATGACTTTAGTATTCAATCATCAAAGATCTAAATATTTCGTCATTAATAATGATTATTAAAGCGTAATTCATTTAAGAAAACAATATTGTAAGTATTGTAAGTGGGGTAAAAATTCAATAACCTACTTGTAAGTCTTTTTTCTTTTAAACATTTTTACATACACCCATACACATATACACACATATATATATACACACATAGGCACATATTTACCCAGATACAGACACAAACACACATTCCACCATACACACACGCACACACACCTATCTATCTATCTATCTATCTATATATATATATATATATATATATATATATATATATATATATATATATATATATATATATATATACATACATATCTGTATCCACACATGCCCACATTTATACACATATCTCTACACATACATACATATACACATGTACACACACACATATATACACACATGCATACACATATACACCTATATATATATCCTATCTATATACCTACCCGTATCAATACATACATATCAATATTCATATCAGCCAAACACAAATATATTTTCACAATACACAACTATATAGATGTATTCCTATCTTTCTATAGAAACAAATATACATATACATATAAAAAAAACGTATCACTGTTTCAGTCCACAAACATATTTCGGCATGCAAACAGTTGTGTGTTCATATTCGCATGTGAATAATAACATTTCAAGAGTAAAGATCAAGTAATATATTTTGTTAGGTTTAGATTGTTCCTATTCCGACATTTAAAGATTAATTCACTATGACTGTTCAGCAATATATCCGGATCTTTATGCCTTATAATGAAGATCTTTTCTCTTGGACACAGATCGCATCTGTCTCTGAAATCTATTGGATTTCTGGCTCTCGAGACGATCTTCCACGTTATTTGTGGGGTTAAGCCACCCTCCAACAAATTCCAATAATGTTTAGACAGTGCCGTTTGGTTCTTCTTATGTCTATCTTTGAAGGACTGGCGGTGGTTATAGAATCGGTTCTTCCGACTACCCGCCGATCTCCCTATGTATTTGTGTTGAAACTTGACTAATGCATGGAATAATAATGCAAACACAAAATGTACTTAGAATAAAATGTATTGAAACAAGAAAGTGTACACAATATTTACATATAGTCTTTTGTATATTCCTGGGAAGACCGTTCCTGGAGAATGTGTTGACTAAGTCGCAGTCGGGCACAGTCTCTAGTTGGATCTTTTGATTTGCCTCCCTGTCCTCCGGTACCAACCATATTTATATCGTCGGTACTCCGCTATGCAAATTAGGTGGCTCCTACCACAACAATTTGTATATATATATATATATATATATATATATATATATATATATATATATATATATACCTATTTCAAAATATGGTTACATAAATTTACAACTGTACATTCAGTCATCTTCAGACGTGGAAATAATTTTTTGGGGGTTAATATTCAGTTAGCATCCGAGACGAAAAAATTAAGTGCGAATTGAATTTTTTTTTTTTATGTGTGTTATTATTAACGGATACAGACTTTTGGAGTGTGCAGTCGCAACTCTAAGGTTGATTTTTTTTGCAAATTTAAGAGAATGCGTTTTTTTTTTTTTACTCATATGGCAATTTGACATTTTTTGTTGTTGAAAGTACTTGCATATTAAAGAAAGACCTCATACAGTATATAATTTTTAAAAAACTAGGATCATAACATTCATCGAGTGATTTGTAGGTTAATGCACCTTAAAAATTTTGTTTACGAAGGGATTTCACCATTTTATATCATTAACTTTACTAATTTACTATTTGTATGAATGATTCATTGTAATATATATATATATATATATATATATATATATATATATATATATATATATATATATATATATATATATATCCGATGCGATGACAACGAAAGTAATATATAAATTCCAAGGTTAAATTAAGGTTAAGAGAAGCCAGAACCTGTAATTCTCTGAGCGAACCTTGCCCCTTATGTTTACAGGAGAAAATATGTATCATTAAACTCTTGAATAACACGCAATTATTAAATCAAAGATATGAAACAACCGTTTTTTGCAGACATACTAAGGATCTAACACTACAATCTTGTTAAATTCTTAATTCCATATATATAAACGTTTTAAAATTATAAATAACCTCCTTTGATATATTCCCTACCCTCTTATGTACCTCTCTACTAATTAAATTATGATTCTTGAAATTTTTTTTCATATATATTACTGGTAAATTATTTTATTATAAGACTGCATTGTAAATGATTTTAATATAAGAATGCATTGAAAATAATTTTACTATAAGAATGCATTGTAAATGAGTTTTATATAGGGGTTGATATTAGAAATAGCCATAACTGTGGACTTGATAAGTTCAATTATCTGATATATATATATATATATATATATATATATATATATATATATATATGCATCCGATGTGATGAGAACGAATGTAATATATATATTCCAACGTTCACAGCATTAATCCAAAAGAGAAGAAAACACCTAAAGTTAAATGGAAAATCCTAAGACAAGCTAGAACATGTAATTCTCTGAACGAACCTTGCTTCTTATGTTTACAGTTTTATGTTTAAAATAACACCTAGCTATTAAACCAAAGGTATGAAACCACTGTTTTTTGTAGATATACTAAGGATCTAACACTACAATCTTGTTAAATTCTTAATTCCATTATATAAACGGTGTAAAATTATAAATAACCTACTTTGATATATTCCCTACCATCTTATGCACATCTCCATTAATTAAATTATGATTCTTTTTTTTTTCATATATATATTACTGGTAATTTTTTCAGAT
The DNA here is from genome assembly GCA_964036315.1 of Acanthosepion esculentum. Taxonomy (NCBI): domain Eukaryota; kingdom Metazoa; phylum Mollusca; class Cephalopoda; order Sepiida; family Sepiidae; genus Acanthosepion; species Acanthosepion esculentum. The sequence continues at coordinate 1,728,216 of OZ038518.1, read as the reverse complement.
AAATCGTTTTACACCCATACTTATTCTACACGCAATACTGTCCAGGAATATTTGATTATAAAAGGTTATATTAACATCCCATCTTGTTTGTGTTTTTTAGAGGAAATCACCACTTCTAAATTTTAATCAACAAAACACGTTCATTGATTACAGAATTAGTAGTGATAACCCCAACATAAATACATGCAATTCAGCTCTAGATTTTTTATAGTAAGCCAAAATAACATTCCTAATTACTAGTAGAACTATCGCTACAATTGTTACCTATTCAAACGTAATACTATCCCCTATCTCCATTATTCCTTCCCTACCTCTCACTCTTAGGACGTTTGTGAGATGATGTGCCTAAATCTTTGACCGGTGTTTATCCACAAAACAATTCCCAGAGACCAGCCAACATTAAACACCCAATCCATTCATCACCAAACTGCTATCAACAAGCAATATTTTTTTCTTAAACAAATGGAAAAAAGTAAGTAACGGTTCGCATACGGCTTGTCTACAAGCAGGATTGTTCAAAGCCATTTTCGACCCTCACCCGTCGAAGTGCAGCTGAAATGCACTGAAACCAAGTTGAACATTGTAGTGAGTAAAATGGTTTTGTCTATATGATAAAAGGATAATATTTTTTTTTTTCGTTTCACCTTTTGGAAGTGAAGTCTGATGATCCAGCGTCCTTTAAAAGGAGTATGGTGAAATAAATTATTTCATGGGACCTTAAAGTGGTCTGTTTTTATATATATATATATATATATATATATATATATATATATATATATATATATATATATATATATATATATATATATATATAAATATAAAAGTGGACATGGAAGTCAGCACTTAGAGGCGACAGTCTGTTTCATGCTAGTGCTGACGATTGCACTAGCATGAAACAGACTGTCGCCTCTAAGTGCTGACTTCCATGTCCACTTTTATATTTACACACGCTCTATCTCTGATATTGAGCACTTTACCCCATAAATATAGCACACTTTAAGACTATATTTCTGCATATATATATATATATATATGTACGTATAGGTATATATATCCGGCTTCTAATGCTTCAGTTTGAGCGGCTTGGTGATAGTAGTCGTGGATCCGGGGGACACAGTCTTATGGTTCCAGAGAATTTCAGTTGAATTCCACCACGGAATATGTGAGCGTGCGGCGCTATATTGAGTCTGCTTTGCTACCTATTCGTCACCGAGGTCCGTTGGAGCAGTTGGTGTGACGTTTGCTGGATAACCTAACTGCCACGGTTTCAATTCTCGTTAGTAGATGCGCACTGCATATGAGTCCCCAAATATAGAGGACGAAACGCCCGTCCAGTGCTATGTTTAAGCTTTATTTCAAGAATGCATGATCTTCCGTTCCTAAGATATGATTCATTGCCGAATACACAAGTCATTTTAGTTTATGCTTAATTTAATCAGGGTTCTTCTGTTAAGCAGGGAAAGTAAGTATACATTTTTATTGCTCAAAGTAGAGCCATGTAGTGTTATAAAACCTCGATGAATTCCAGTAATATATCTTTAATCATTTCTAAGATAAGTTGAAAGCTTAATATAACAATTGAACAATTCTGCTGTTACACCTGGTATATATGAGTGTGTATGTGTCTAAATACACACACACAACCACACACACGCACTCCCCCACACACACATATATATATATATATATATATATATATATATATATATATATATATATATATATATATATATATACGATTTCACGATTTCAAAACCCATGCCAGATTCGCTGGGAAATACTACATCTCAAACCAGACCTAAGAAAATTGTTTAAGGAACCCGGCCTTCTAGCATACCGTAGACCTAAGAACCTAAAAGAAATCATAGGTAGTAACCACATTTCAGGGGACAAGGTAATCCGTAATAAACTAACAACAAAAACAACAGGATTTTCCCAATCATGTAACAACAAAAGAAGTTTATGCTGCAATTAGACACACGAATTCATTCACTAGCTCAGTGACTAAATCTACTATCAAAATCGACCACGACTCTAACTGTAGAAGTTATAACATAATTTACCTCCTAGAATGCACACTATGCCAGAAACAATATGTAGGAAAATCTGAATGGCCCTTTCACTAAAGATTTAATAATTATCGCAATCGAATTAAGTCGACTCCCCATGAAAAATTATTATCTGTAGAAAAACATTTCCGCATAGAAAAACACGACTTCAAAACCCATGCCAAATTCACTATAATTGAGAGAATAGAAAAGCCCAAAGCAGATAACATTAGAAAGATTTTAGAGTTCCATGAAAATAAGTGGATACGACGTTTAAAAACACACTATCCAGCCGGGCTAAACCATAAATTTAACAATATAGATAGTAGTAATACATAAACCTACAAATCAAAACCTACCCACATTTCTCACCCACACAAAACAGACATGCTTACGGAGGTGTTGAGGCCTCACACTTATACACACACCCACACGAATATACACACTTACACGCATCATACTCACTCACTCCCTAATGAGCCAAATGATAACACACACCCACAGCAATATACACACTTACACATATCATACTCACTCACTCCCTAAGAACCAAATAACACACACACACACACTTAACAGAGACACATCCCCTCTCCAGGAACCAATAAATCCTTCAAACTGACCAAGGGAATTCAAAGCAGCATGAATCCAGCCAGCTCTTATCTTAAATAACAAATTAAAAGAGACTGTTTGACTAACACATGGAAAGTTAAAAAAATTCATGTTAAAAAAAAAACAAATAAAAAAAACAAATGAAAACTACAGACAAAAGTTCATTTTCTCCATCAAGACATTCATTTCTGTAGTTCACTGCTACCAGCAAGCAGAAATATTTTCTTCTCCTGATGATGGCCATGTTGGCCGAAACTAGTCGAGGAATCTAAATGAAATAATAATAATAATAAAAACGAAAGAATATTAATCTAAAACCCAGTGTGTCTGAAGATTTCAATTTTTTTAATAATTTTTATTGTTCAATATATATATATATATATATATATATATATATATATATATGTGTGTGAGTCTAGGTGTGTTTATGCCTATGTTTGTTTTCTCATTAGCCCGTAATTACCTGCGGTCTCGCGCAGTTTCTTGTCTGATTACACAAGTCGATCAAAATATTTTCTTTGTCTCGCCCAGTGTCTGCATCTTTGCAAACCATTCGTTTTTTTCCCCTCACTTGGTTTTTATTTATTTATTTTTTTTTTTGATGGGCTATTTTCTGATTCAAACACCGAGGAATATAAGTTAATATATTGCCGAATAAATGTCTGGTTAATTTCATTAATGTAGCACATTTGTATTCATTACTGGGCTTTGTCGGAAGATTGCAAAAAAAAAATAAAAATAAAAAAATAAAAATAAAAATAAAAACATATCTTCAGATTTTATTTTTAGCCACGCCGGGAAATTCTCTTGGATCCGTTGCTATTTGTACAAACGTGATGCTACTCTTCATAAAGCATCGTGTTGCATTTTTTCTGTGAAGTAGACATAATAGTCACTAGTTGAGTTATTTGACTATGCCGGGCAAATGGTCAAGATTTTTTTTATCGCAATTGGTTTGATCCGTTAATCGCCCAATCCTTTGCTGCTGATCCGCTCTCCTGGTCGTATTGCGAGAGTTGATAGATGGCCGTCCATAGTACAGAAAATCTTCCTATTTCTATTTGTTTTATCAGGTTTGGGGCAACCTGGATGAGGGTGTCGTACCGTGCATCCAGGTCTGGTACATTTTCTTATTTGGCCTGAATAGACCTGTAGGCAAATATCAGAGTAGAACTTTAGAGAAGGCCAGATGCTGAGTTGTTGAACTGGGCTTACTCCCGGCCGCCCATTGCAGAAGTACGTCACTCCGCACCTGCAAGAGGGAGAACAACAGTACAAGACAGACCGATGCATAAACAACCGCCCCAGATTTGATTCTCTCACTCCGCAGACGGAGACTGACGGGTGATCGTATTTCATAGACTGGCTGAGAGTAGATGACGAAATACTAGAGTGAATAAATCAGAAACATTGAAGTTTCATCTCTTGAAATATATTTCCAATTTCATTGGAGACATATTCGTACAAAAATAGATTTAAATAGAGTTTACTTTCTACAAGGCGATAATGCCACTAAGACGCATTGGCTTACTCTGATTGATTGATAATGAGTAAACGTAAATGAGGAGAAAGGACAAAAAAAAGAACAGGGTTCCGAAAGACAAAAGACAACGACTGATGTTGCATTTAAAATTTTGAGTATCATAGCTGGCAGGAATCAAAATCCTGGATGAGAATTCCACAGGCGAGAAGTGCGAGAGAAGAAACTCTTAGAATAGAACTTAGCATTTACTTAAATACTTGTATCTATAAAAAGAATGTTAAACATAAAAATGTCTTTAAATATATATATATATATATATATATATATATATATATATATATATGTTTATATATATATATATATGTTTATATATATATATATATATATATTATAATAATATTTTTAGTTTTTAAAAATATGATTCCTCCGCTACATAAGAGTTCTCATGTTTCAAAAGCGAGAGCCGAGACCCCTAACATAATTTTTTAAGTTATGAAGAGTTAAGGCGTCTGGACCCGCTTCCTTGTCAAGCGAGAATTTAAAGCGAGAAACTAAAAATATTATTATAATATAAGCTCTACTTCTGTATGGAGCACTGTCCTTTTGAAAATAAAGCTAAATATTAAGGAACACCGTATTATCTAACTAACGTGTTCTTTCCTATTTCACTGCATACCTGCATACATATATATATATATATATATATATATATATATATATATATATATATATATATAATTATTTACCATCTGCCCCACGCAGCAAGATGTGACACAAGGCCGAGTTTTGAAGTGGGATATCCGAGCCCGAAGGCTCGGACAAAAATTCCCTATAGACCACGTAAAAAACAGAGTTAGTTTCCCGAGAAGATACTCTGCCCTTTTATAGGAAATATATGTCCTCAGACGGAAATCGGAAACGTAATATAGCCTGACGTGCTATACCATTTAGCTACAAAGAAAGCGTCTGGTTAGCTAAATCCAAAATCTGCTCGACGCGTATCTATAAAAAAATCTCCGACATTCAGGCCGGTAAATGTTGTTGATACTGTTTTTTTTTTTATAAACAGAGCATTTAATTAAAATAGTGTGTCTATATAAATAACGTATAACAATAGAATATATTAAAATAATTGTCGAACTAAGTCCATTTCATAAATTTTGACCGCATTTGTTTACGTTAAGATACGCTTCGAGCAGATATGGGCGTTCGGGACAAATCAAGGGAAATTTGTTGTTTAAAACAGTAATTCGACCTTGCTACCAGAAATATCTTCTGTAGCTAAATGTTAGGTCATATCAGGCTATGTGACGATTCCCTGTAGAATACAGGGTCGATTCTTGCTATTAAATTTTTCTTTCTATTAAATTTCTCCGTTTATTTAGTCCGGTAAATTATTTAATACTGTTTATTGTAAACAGAGCGTTTACTTAAATATTTGAATCTATCAAAATAACGTATAAACAGAAAATATATTAAAATTATTGTTAGTAAGGTCGAATTACAGTTTTTTAAACTACAAATCTCCAATGATTTCTCTCGAACGCTCATATCTGCTCGAATTTTAGTGTAAACAAATGACCTCATATATTATAACCTCGCTAACCAGATGTTTCCTCTTTAGCTAAATGGTATAGCAAATCGGTCTATACGACCGTTCCGCGTAGGGATGCTGGCAAACATTTCTAGACAGAGGCTTGCAGGTATACATGAGGGTGCGGTTATATAATTGCAGCCATGTATATCCGGGCAACTCTAGGAACGCTCGGATAGTAACTAACAGAATTGAAGAATAACTTAAATACAGAAATGGCAGCAATATTCAATGTAGGGACGGATGGTAGATTTTCTCTTCTCTATTCACTATACTAGTTCTCTGTTCAGATCACTAAACAGATTAATATTCGAGCGAGTATTATCGAGCAAGTACTATTAGTGCGAGTGATATTCGAAGGCGTCCGACATCAGTATTGTTCAACGGCGTTACTATAGTTGTATCTGCGATTACAAAGTCTCTACTACAACGAGTATTACGAAAGTGACAACGAGTATTCGTTGACATGAGACAAGTGGCAACGAGTGTTCGTCGGCATTACAAAAATGAAAACGAGTATTCGTTGACATCAGACAAGTGGCAACGATTGTTCGTCTGCGTTACAAAAGTGACATCGAGTATTTGTTGACATCAAACAAGTGGCAACGATTGTTCTTCGGCATTGCAAAAGTGACAACGAGTATTCGTTGACATCAGACAAGTGTCAACAATTGTTCGTCTGCGTTACAAAAATGACAACGAGTATTCGTTGACATCAGACAAGTGGCAACAATTGTTCGTCTGCGTTACAAAAATGACAACGAGTATTCGTTGACATCAGACAAGTGGCCACGAGTGTTCGTTGGTATTACAAAAGTGACAACCAGTATTCGTTGACATCAGACAAGTGGCAACGAGTAATCATTGGCATCACAAAAGCATCTATTGAAAGTTAGTTTGATGAGCTCTTCTTTTCCACTCAAATATCTTCGAAAAAAAACAAGATTTTTAACGATAATCACCACCAAACCCCCAAATAGCTAAATTTCTTTTTATCAGAAAGATTCTTAGGGGTTCTTGAATGCTTTTTTTTTTTTTTTTCGACTTTAACTTTTTTTTCCGAGTCATTAATCGTCTCGTGTCGTTTTGCAATTCATCTCCTGATTTGTTATTAGAATCTGAAGATGACAACACACGTCTCATTTTCATCGTTCATTAGACTGAATGTCCAATCGGTTCGATAGAAAGGCTTATATTTGTATCTATCTAGCTTCTTGAAAAAAGAAAGAGAAAGATCTTCAAAATCCCACCCTTTACAAATCACTCAGGGCTTAATGTCAGATCCACAATAAACTAAATGATGAAAGGCCGGAGTAAAACATTTCAGAAAATTTCAACCAATTTGTAGGCACAGTCTCCGGCCACCATCTTGTCCATCTTTAAAGTGGTGGCGGTAAAAATCACAGACTCTGACTAGCAAATTAAAAAAAAAAAATCTTCGTTCCATTTAGTCAGGAACTAACCAAATTCCGCACACAGGTAACAGTTTCAGGCTGAGAAGGAGGTCTTGCTCAGGAAAGGTACGAACTTACAGTTTTTGCTAGAAATACAAACCATACCTCCAACAACTTTAACTCTTTCGTCTTTTGAAAAATATCCATTCAACTGTAAGTGATCTATCGACCTATTTTTTAAAAATTCATTTCACCCCGAGCAAGGTGATAAAGCCACCAAGAGGCAAGGGGTTGCTAAGGACGAAGGACAATACAGCAAAGGAAACTGAAAATTCGTCACCAAGTAGAAAGGAGAATAAAAAGATGAATAAATAAATCTTTTATTATCTTTTTATTACTAAATTAATGAAAATATAATAGATTATATAATCTATCTATCTATCTATCTATCTATCTATCTATCTATCTATCTATCTATCTGTTGTGGCCTGTTAGGAGCCAGAAAGAAAGACACGGAAAGAAGGTTGGTTGAACTAGTGTTTTGAAATAACAGAACATATATAAAAAATAAGAGTGTTATTAGTCAGCAGTAGAAGTATCCGTCCGAACTGTGAGGTTACTCTGCGTCCCGACTGCCTGTTATGAAGTCTCGCAGGTTAGTATTTATGACGGAGGAAAACTTAATTCCAATGTAGATAGATCACCATAACACTATCACATTCTGTTCCGATCTATCTATCTAGATATCAGATGTTGGCAGTGGATATTCGGAGACAGTAGGAAAGCGTAGTTCTTCAAGTCTTCAAGTCTACTATCTCTCTCTCTCTCTCTCTCTCTCTATATATATATATATATATATATATATATATATATCTTATGGGAACTTACCCATAATAATAATGGACTATTCCTGACATTATAAATACTGCGCCTCAAGAGGGAGTACAGAGGATAATTGTAAGAACATTGGAATAGTGATACTTGTCGAGACAACATAGTTCACTCAAACCAAATCTGATAGTCATTACTAATACTTCTACATCTTTGTATATATTTCTATTTGTAATATATATCTGTGTTATTCCATACCTGTGTTCGAGTTATTCTTCATTGGTTCTACCTTGGACCATCACCGTGGTAAAAGAAACTTGGACCCTAACACTATCTTTTCTTTTTACAATATGTTATGTGGGCTGCTACAAAACTCTCCATTTAGGGCGTCTTTGGAGAGTGCTCCCCTGGCCCTTTCTCCCAGGTAGGACTATGACGAGGTTTTTTGAGTGATCTTTCATATGAATTCCGTGAGATCGATACAGCCGTCTTCTCGGTCCACTTTTCGGGAGAGACTCCGACGTTAATGGCCTAACCTATTAAAGTCAACCTTATCCTCACATTGTTCACTTCTTATTCCAACCTCTTATATTCGTATCACTTGCCGCGTATATTGTGAGTTTCTTACGTATCGAGAAGATTGTTCGAAACTAATTAATTATCCAAAAAACATTTATTCGAAAATAATTGTTTGAATGAAATTAATCGAAAGGACAGTTCTACTAAACGATTATTATTCGAAATACGAATACGCATGTGGTCTGGCTTTAAGAGAGTTAATGTTGATTTACATAGAACTAATAACGCCCTTCAAAGACAGAGATGATCATTTTTGCAGTAAGTGTCATCTTATCATCGAATTATATGGAAATTCTTAGACGCTCTTAAAAGAGAACAGGACTTGCAAGAAATTCATATTGCAAAAGTTGTTACACATGTTTAAAGTAGTCTGCCTGCAGAAATCCAACGTAGTAAGTAATTTGTTCAATGGAACAGCACCAATATCTAGTAGCAGCTATTCAGGAATTCTTAAGGTCTTCCATATCAGAGGTTGGCAGTGGATATTCGGAGACAGTAGGAAAGCGTAGTTCTTCAAGTCTTTCATCTGACAGGTTAGCAGTGGATATTCGGAGAAAACAAAATGGCCGCCTTTATACACATCGGATTGAATATTTCAAGTCTTCTGATTGGTTAACCTTCTCCTGGTAAACTATAAAATTAGTCAGCTCATTTTGTTTGGCTCACTAGTAAACACCATGTACACAAAATAACCTAACAAAAGTAAGAGCAGGTTGCCAAAATATCAAGATCGCCAAGAAATACTGCGATGTAAATGGAAATCTTAAAAAATTCGCGGCATCCTTTACGGAATGCTCTTCAATAATTGACTATTTACGTACAGTATCGTATAACTTAAGGTTATAAAGATTTTTTTTTTTGCTGAATAAATTGTTTTATTTCGAATAATTATCATTTAGTATAGTCCTCTCGATTAATTTTCATTCGGACAATTTCCAATTCGAAGATTTGTTTTCGAAGAACTGTTTTCGAAGAATCTTCACATTATCAATTTTGTGATAATCATTTGGGTTTTTTGCGCAAAAAATAGGTGGTTGCACTATACACAGGTAATTTTTTGAAGGGTTTACAAGTCATGCATTTCACAGGTTGCACTATACTGGTATTTTACTGAGGGTGTGTATAGAGTACTGTTTAATTAGATTAGCATGAATTGTCGTTACTCGTATGTATTATGCATCCTGACGGAAAGGTTGTCAGTGGAATGAGTATTCCTTGGTGATGTAAACTCGAAGATGAATGCCAATTTGAAATAGGAAAAAAAAAATCTATTAATTCTTCATTTATATGAGGCTCTTATTGTTTTTCATGTGCCATACGTAGTGGATGAGGTTTTGATCTTCATATAGCGACAAAAGGAAAAAAAGGAACGAAAACATCAGTACGCTATCTAAATTTTCGTAACAGATATTTTACAGAAAGATATTTACAATAATATTTTACTTTTTTTCACACCTTATTTAGGAAGCTTTGTACAGAAAAGAATGGACCATTTATTTGCTATAAAATATGTCCATGGTGATACCAAGTACTGCACTATTGGGCTACGGTAAGTTAACTAGTATTACTCAGAAGATCAGGTCGAATTATACACGAGATATATAAAACATCAGAAACGAAAAATATGTGCCTATATACGAATTCTGTAACCCTCTATACTGAGTATCTCTTGACGCTTTTCTTAGACGAACTTTTGTAAAATAATTAATTAGAATTAGTAATGTGTGAAAATTATTTACACATTTTAAATTGTCAGCTCTCTCCTCTGAGTTTAAACCCCTGCAATGGCGAAGCGAATCAGACAGTTCCGTAACTTATCGTACTCTTGATAGAATCTATCTCCTGTCATCCGTACCCCATGAGATGTTATATCAGCAGGGAAAATGAGAATTATTAGCTGATACCGTGTTCAAAGCGTATGAGGTGGAATCTAACGCAATCGGAAGCCGCCTGAGGTGTGGCCTTGGTTTCATTCCAGACGACGTTCTGTGATCTTGACTTGGCTGTTCAAGAGGGTAAGCTGTCAGGCGATCACAAAGCAAAGTGAATTTTGATCAAAGCTGCTTTAAATCTGTCAAATTTAATTTCGTCATTTTGCTGACTAAGGATTTGGAATTGGCCGTTTTAATTCTCAATTTCACACCGTGTTGGCGGACGCGATCTTCATAATAGAAGAGGCTCGGTTTTGCTGAATGATAGAGACAGAATGAGAACTGGCAGAAATGAAAGGTTGAAGAAAGAACTAAGCATCACTTGTAAAAAAGAGAGAACGGTATGTTTCTTCGTAGGAGTGACAGCCAGAGATGGGAGCTATGACTATGAAAAGTCATAATGAGGCAAATCATCATCATCGTCATCATCATGTTTCAATCATCAGTGGGTGTTGGGGGGGAGGTTTGAAGGCAGAAGAAACAAACAACTTTCTCCGGCTTGATCTGTCGGTTCGGCATGGTGGCTTTTGATTCCTCTTTCATTTCAGTGGATTTTTTTTTTTTCGAAGTTGATATGAGAGTGCCACTTGTCAAGGTGGAGCCGTGCATTTCCAAACTTGTCCCTGAAAGCCAACGACAAAAGTCACATTGATTTGTTTTGTTATGTCAACGAGCACTCGTTTGACACTTTTGTAATGTCAACGAATACCCGTTGTCACTTTTGCAATGCTCGTTGTAGTAGAGTCTCTTTAATAGTCGACACAACTATAGTTGTTCAACAATACCGGCGTCAGTCACCTTAGAATGAAACTCGCACTAATAAAATACTTGCTCGATAATACTCGCTCGAATAGTGACCTGTATAGTGATCCGAATAGAGAAATAGTATTGGGAATAGAGTAGAGAATAGTGGTCCGTATAGTAATAGAGGATAGACTAGAAATGGTGATCCGAATAGTAATAGAGGATAGACTAGAAATAGCGATCCGAATAGTAATAGAGGATAGACTAGAAATAGCGATCCGTATAGTAATAGAGGATAGACTAGAAATGGTGGTCCGAATAGTAATAGAGGATAGACTAGAAATGGTGATCCGAATAGTAATAGAGGATAGACTAGAAATGGTGATCCGAATAGTAATAGAGGATAGACTAGAAATAGCGATCCGTATAGTAATAGAGGATAGACTAGAAATGGTGATCCGAATAGTATAGGATAGACTAGAGATGAGGATTAATTAGACGTCACGCGACTTCCTACGTATGAGTTTCTTCTATGGTCACGCGATCTACTTAATTCAATAATGGGATCGCCCGTGTTTACTAACTGGCGATCCATGTTCGAACTCAAGTGGCGGCTGTGACACTTTATTCCTATATAACAATTTGCAGTAAACATTCTTCGAATTATGTTTTCGTTTTGGTGTGAAGCTCATGAGTGATTTTGTGTGCAACTGATGCATCGTCCATTACTGCACTAATAAAATATTTACCTATGTTTGATCTATGTTTGTCATTTTTGCAGCGAAAGTCTAGTGTCGGACGAAAGTGCATCCCCTTAGAGCAGCTAAAGGTATTCATTCGCATGAAGTCACTTTTAATCACTAATCTGGAAAAAAAAAATGATTGCAAACAGACCAGTGATTCTTAAGCTGGTTCCGATCGAAGCCCAGGGGTTTCGGTGAGTCATTCTCAGGGGGCCGGTGGAGGTCAAGACATGTCAATGTTGAATAGCTCGACGAAATTCTTGGACTTCAGAAGAGTCAGGCTCAACAGCAACTCTTCAGAACAAAAACGCTCTGAATGACGTTTTGGCGCCACCAAATCCTAGCGTACCGTCTTATTGCTAAGAGAGCCTTTGAGATAATGATACCGTTTGCTACAACGTATGTTTGAGGGGAATCATTTTTGAGGACCGTAGACACGAGAACTAGGACTTTGTTGCGAAAACGATAAGAGAGTGCCACTTGCCAAGGTGAAGCCGGGCATTTCTGAACTTGTCTCTGAAAGGCAACAAAAAAAGTCACATTGATTTTCAGTAAATATTTATTGTTATATTTTAGTTTTTGAGTGACAGTCATGTTTATTGGTTTTGTCAATGTTGAATACCTCGACGAAATTCTTGGACTTCAGCAGAGTCAGGCTCAACAGCAACTCTTCAGAACAACAACGCTCTCAATGGCGTTTTGGTGCCACCAAATCGTAGCGTGCCCTCTTATTTCTAAGAAAGCCTTTGAGATATGCCGTTTGTTACAACGCGCGGTTCATTTGTCCACAAATAAAATATATAACTATGTTTTGAAGAAATTATATTTTATTTTTCCAATTATGAATGGTTCAATGAATGCCCGGATGAAACTTGCGGGGTTCAGTACCTCTAAAAACGTTAAGAACCTCTTCAACAGAGGTAACTTGAAAAGATTCGTCACAGCCGGTCAGTGAAAAAATGAAATGACCGGTTGACTTCCTTACGTCATTAGAACCGTGGTTCTAAACCTTGGTTTGATCGAAGCCCAGGGGTTCGGTGAGTTTTTATCAGGGGTCCGGTTCAGTTAAAGACATGTCAATGATGTATACCTCGAACTTTAGCAAAGTCAGGTTTAACAGCAACTCTTCAGAGGAACAATGTTCTCAATGACGTTTTGGTGTCACCAAATCGTAGCGTAGCCTCTTATTGCTAAGAAAGCCTTTGAAATGATTATACCGTTTGTTACAACGTATCTTTGCGAGCAATCCTTTTCAAGGACGGTAGACATGAAAACGAGGAAAAGGAACAGACTTTGTTGCGAAAATGATATGAGAGTGGCACTTGCCAAGGTGAAGCCGCACATTTTTTAATTTGTCTTTGAAAGGCAACAGCAAAAGTCACATTGATTAGCTTTATTGTAGACCGGTTGTCACCCAAGTCTATATGATGTAGTCTGTCCTGCCAATTATGCATAGCTGGTGGAGCGGGGCGTACAGATATGGATTCAACCCTTTCCCAAAGGTATTTGTGCGTAAGTTAATGTAACAAATTTGGCTAGAATTCGAACTCGGCTCTCCGATTCCTCAATCCCATCCGGTATCCATTATTTCACCGTACCTCCACTACCTCCAACATGATTCTACTACCACCACCGTACTTCCACTACTTCCAGCGTGCCTTCATTACATCCACGGTGCCTCCACTATTTCCACCGTGCCTCCAATTGCTCTACCGTGCCTCCACTGCCTCCACCGTACCTTCACTTCATCTATCTTGCCTCCATTACCTCCACCGTATCTCCACATCCTTTACCGTGCCTCCACTCCTCCACCGTGACTCCAAAGCCAAAGATGGAAGCTACGATTTGGAGAAGTCAGAATGAGGGAAAATACAAATATTAACTTTGCCGATGCAATGAGGTTACATCGAAATTTGAAGGCGTTTTGGAATAGAAAATCGAAGAAAAATATTTAAAAATAGGAGCTTTTCGTTATAAAACAGTACTGAAATATTATGTAACCTCAATCCTCCAACATGGCACTGAATGCCAAACAAATTCAGTTCGCTTGTAGAAGCCAAATGTCGCTAAAAAAAAAACAACCACGTCGTGTAAACACCATAAAGAAATCAAGTGTAAATATTGTATTGTACCACTGAATGTGAACGAAATTTCCGTTCATGAACAGCAAAAATACTATGACTGAGCTCTAATGAAACGCTAATTCGAACGTTTGGTTTATCTACAATATTAATTCTTCTTTGGGGAAGTTCACCGTGGCTTTTTTTTTTTACTGAGTCATTTAACCCCAAGTAAGGTAATAAAGCCGATAAGAAATAATTAATTAAATATTCTTCACATACCACTTAGTTGGAATTGATCTAGCGACGCAAGCTTGCTAACCATTATACCATGTCAAAGTCCCCACATCTGATATGGTGATTTTATAAGCGTAGATCAAATGTGGCACAAGACCGAAAGTATTGGACACTCAGTGAGGATCGAACTCATCCCTCAGACTGAATTGATGTCGCAAAACAAGCTTGCTAACCACTACGCCACGTCGAAGTGTCTACACCACATATAGTGATTTTCTCAGCGTATGTGACAAAAGGTCGAAAGTAAGGGGCACCCAGTAAGGATAAAACGCACTATTCAGTCGTAATTGGTCTAGCGAGATAAGCTTGTTAACCATTACACCACGCAGAGGTGCCCGTAGTGAATCTGTTATACCTGTTGATCCTTTCCCACACGATAAAAAACGCAATGGTCCATGATTTGCTTGGTATTTGTTGGGCGTAAGGTAGAAGTTAACTGATTCAAGAACAACCCGGTTTATGGCAGTTTGGTAAGCGTATGTTATATAGGGAACAAGTCCAGGTTTATGGAGCACCAAATATGGATCGAACTCTATATTACTCAGTCATAATTAACCTAGTGAGACGAGCTTGTTATCCATTATACCACTCCGATGTGCCCTAACAACCCGATTTCATATATATATATATATATATATATATATATATATATATATATATATATATATATTAGGATGTCAAAAAATCATGTAAAAATACCTACACAATTGAAGTCGTGTTTCGACACATACCAATGCGTCTCCTCAGGCGTTTGTAAATTACTGCCTATTGAACGATTAATTTCGTTTCAAAATCAAAATCCATCCATTTTTTCTTATATATATATATGTGTATATATATATATATATATATATATATATATATATATATATATATATATATATATATATTACGATATTAAAAATCATGTAAAAATACCTAAACAATTTGAGTCCAGTTTCGACACATACCAATGCGTCTCCTCAGGCGTTTGTAAATGACTGGCTAGTGAACGACTAATTTGATTTCAAAACCAAAATCCATCCCTTTTTTCTTATACACACACACACATATATATATATATATATATATATATATATATATATATATATATATATATATATATTAGGATATTAAAAAATCATGTAAAAATACCTACACAATTGCAGTCGTGTTTCGACACATACCAATGCGTCTCCTCCGGCGATTGTGAATTACTGGCTAGTGAACGATTAATTTGATTTCAAACGCAAAATACATCCTCTTTTTCTTTTTTTGCTAGTTCCAAGACTGCCTAAATTTGAGTGTGCTACTAAGCTGGCATCACACTGTTCCACACTTTCACTGTCGAAACGGTTTAATATGGACGTCTCTTCTACTCCAATAGCTTCATGTCTCGCACCTCCCGTCTTTGGAATACCATTCCCATTAGTTACTTCCCTGATATCTATAATCTCCATCTATTCAAATGTGATGGTCTTGCTTGGGGTGAACTACTTAATATATATATATATATATATATATATATATATATATATATATATATATATATATATATATACATATATGAAATTATTAGGAGAATTTGATTTGAATTACTTAAATATATATATATATATATATATATATATATATATATGAAATTATTAGGAGAATTTGATTTGAATTACTTAAATATTTATATATATATATATATATATATATATATATATATATATATATATATATATATATGTGTGTGTGTGTGTGTGTGTATGTATGTATAAGCGCTGATCAAAGGGAAACGCGAGAGATACTAGGAGTTTGAATCACCGAATCGAGGTCACAGTTTAAAACGGATACAGGAATTAAAGCTGTGGAGTATCGATCAAACTTGCTATTCCTTAATCTCCATCGTGTGTCACCACTTTCTGCTAGGGTGTGTAATTCCCCCTCCTCATCGGAACCAGTAAATTGCTAGTGTTGCAGTTTTGGTTTCCAAAGCAAACTATTTTCTAAGCAGTTGAGTAACCTCATGGCCAACTGCTTGATTGTCAACCGAAGCTATTAACTCATAGCAGGGGCGTGAAGGAATGGGTTCCACCCTGTCTAAAAGTTTTTGTTCAAAATAAACGACACAGAATGAAAGAGATTATGGTTACTTCCTAAACATAGCTTAGATGTGACACAAGGCGGAAAGCATGGGGCGCCCAGTGAGCACTGGACTCACTACTCAGTCGTAATTTTTCTAGCGAGACCAGCTTGATAATCATGACACAACGTCGATGTGCCCAAAGAAAGCTATTATGTGAGGCATTAGGTTTCGGATTTTTTTTTGTATTAGAAGATATAAAGTCAATCTTTATGAAGCAATTGCCAGCAAAGAAAAAAATATGTTTATCTCAATAGAGAAGAAGATTAGAAATTTTTAAAAAATGATTCTGTGTTTGTTGGGTTCCGATTAGATAATTTGTTAATAATTGGCTTTATCAAGAATGGCAAATAACATTTTTCTTTTATTGTCAGGAAATTTGTGGCTAGTAAACACAACTATTTATAGAAACGTATTTATATAAACAAAAACCAAACTATGTAATTAGGCGATGTAATGGCAAAAGTATTCAAGTGTAGGCTTTAAGAAAGATTTATTCAACTGATTATACACGTCTTCGCGTTTTGTGTCCTTTTATAGACACAATAAACAGAATTAGCTCTCTCAAAGAGCTGAGTAACGAAACAAGTGGAGACCACTCTTGATTATTCATAACAGGCGATATTCCGACATTTCACAAATACGCAACTCGTCTTGCATTATTAGCGCTTCGCTGACACTTGCCGTGTTTGTTATGTACTTATTAGATAATTTGTTAATAACTGGATTTATCAGAAATGGCAAAAAACTATTTAGTTTTATTTAAGGGGAAGGTTGTTGATTGTAAGTACGACAACTTTTTATAGAAACACATTTATATAAACAATAAAGAACTTATGTAAGTAGGCGATATTCCGGTAGTTCAGAAAAATGCAAAACGTCTCACATATTTAGGCGCCGCATATTCAGAGATTGGCTGTAAAAATATTTTCGCCAAGAGACAAAGAGATCCCACCCTCAACTACAAAGAAATAGATATGTAGATTTTCTGACTCAACGAACACACGTTGACACTTTTGTAATGTCAACCAATCCTCGTTGTCACTTTCGTAATGCTCGTTGTAGTAGAGACTTTGTAATCGCAGATACAACTATAGTAACGCCGTTGAACAATACTGTGGTCAGACGCCTTCGAATATCACTCGCACTAATAGTGCTTGCTTGATAATACTCGCTTGAATAGTTACCACCGAACGGTAATTCATATAGAGCATTGTGAATAGTATAGAGAAGGGGACATCGATCCGTTTAGTAATAGAGGATAGAATGGAAAATGCGATCCGTATAATAGTAGAAGATAGACTAGAAATGGTGATCCGTATAGTAATAGAGGAAACACTAGAAATGTCGTTATTTTTATTAATAGACTAGAAATGGTGATCTATATAGTAATAGAGGATAGGCCAGAAATGTCGTTCTCTATATTAATAAAGTATAGACTAGAAATGGCGATCAGTATAGTAATAAAGGACAGACTAGAAATGATGATCCGTATAGTAATAGAGGATAAACTAGAAATGTTCTCTATAGTAATAGAGGATAGGCTAGAAATGGTGATCCGTGTAATAATACAGGATAGAATAGAAATAGCGATCCGTATAATAATAGAAGATAGACTAGAAATGTCGATCGTTAGACTCCATGCTAATTCCCATATATGCGTTTCCTCTATGGTCACATGATCTACTCAACTGAATAATGGGATCGCTTGTGTTTCCTCACTGGCGATCTATGTTCGAATTCAAGTGTCGGATGCGACACTTTATTCCTATATAACAGCAAACATGTGTACAATTAAATTTTTTGTGGAAAAATGTGTATTTCTTCGTAATTACAATGTCATCATCATCACCATCATCATCATCATCATCAGCAGCAGCAGCAGCCTTCGACCTCTCTATGGTTGGTCGTAATTCCATAGACAATCCCTTTCTACACTGACTGGTTCCGCAGATTCTCAATATCCAAATCTGATTCCCGAGCCATGGTGTCTGGGAAAGTTAACTTTTTCGAGAAGACACCCCCAGAAGTATGCCATAGAATTAAAGAACAGACGACCCCCACCCGTCCGGTCTTTGGCTGTGGCCGGTAAACTGCAATCGCTTTTGTTTGAGCTTAAGAGAGATTGTTCTCAGTGCTCCGTAAATTGTGTTAAGCATTGCATGGTTTCTCCAACTGGCGTTCTTGATTTTTCTAAGCAGATTTGTATATGTTCCATCCAGTCGTCTTTCAAGACGAACAGATAATGTCCAAGTTTTTGATCCATACATTAGAGACTGGTTCAATCAAGGTTCAAAATGTTTGAGCTTTTAAGGAGGATGGAAGGTTCGAGAGCCAAATCTTGTCACGTTTGCATCCCGAGCAAGTGCTTTGCAGATGTTGATGTCTTTTTTTTTTTTTTTTTTGAATCTATGATGTGGCACCAAGATATTTGAATTCCTCAATTCATGGGTGTATTATTGAGTTATTTCACCTCGGATGGTTCAAAAGAGTTTATGATGTATATACCATCATCACCATCAACACCATCACCACCACCATCATCATCATCATCATCATCATCATCATCATCTTTCGACCTCCCTATTGTTAGTCGTAACTCAATTGACAATTTCTTTGCACACTACTCGGTCGGTTATGCATTGCCTTCGCGAGATCCCCAATGTCTATCTCTGAGTCCCGAGCCATGAAGTTTGGGGAAAGTCGACTTTCGCGAAAAGACACCCCTCCAAAAGGATGCATCACTGTCTCGGTCGCAATGTCCAGCAAACTGCAATCGCATTTGGTGAGCTTAAGAGCGATTGGTATCAGTTCTCCGTTAATTGTGTTAAGCATTCTTGTCGATATCTCCAAAAACGTTAGGTTTCTTTATAATATAACTGTTCATTCGAGTTCGGCATGTATATTTACACGGAATTATGATGATTTGTGAAAATTTTAGGAGATATTTAGCGCGTAGGCGTTAAAATGCAAATTTACTCATTGTTGATCCTATTGAATCTTGCCTTTTTCTTATTAATTATCAACGCTACTGTTACTTTTAGTCTTTTATATATGTGTAGATGAAGCTAATATAGTTGTAGTTTCTAAGAGTATTTTTCGGATTGAGATTTGCAGGTTTGTCTCTACGTTTATATCCTAATTGAGCTATGATCAGAGGAGACGTAACTTGAGTCTTCTTGATATCAATTATAATTATTTGTAAAAAAAACATATCCATAACGTTAGATCCTTAATTAAATATCTACACATTCAGTTAAAAATAAAAAGTATCATCCTTTATAATGGCAAACATAATAACTGAAAACGTTCGTATAGACCAGGTATGGGCAATTTTTTTAGTGCAAAGGCCACATTAAAAAATCACAATTTTATAGGGGCCGCATCGTATATTAACCAAACACTTATTTACCTGTTAAAATTAGACGTCAATTTTCTTGTACAATTTCTCAACACTAACAGCACGCAATACTGACAGCAGCAAACATACATTCTTTAATAAATTCTGCTTCTGAAAATGACAGTTTTATTTACCAATGCAAGACCTGCCTTTGTCGGGCTCCTTTGTAAAGATGATGGTTTCTCAAACACAGGTTACTGTTGCTTCAAACCGTTTACCAATTCAGTTGCCTTCTTTTGCAGTTCTTGCTTTGATAAACTGTGTCCAAAGTTGGCGTTCTTGGTCTGAAAGTGCCGTTTCAAATTGTATTCCTTGAACATAGCAAGTGTTCCATGACAAATCAAAAAACACAGTTTTAACTCCAACGTCAGTAAAGAAATACCTTTCAGTCGACTCTTTGTTAAACATCCGGCATTCATCTTCAATTTTTCGCTTTTTAGATGGCTTTGAAGAAGTCATTTTGGGTAAAGTTTGTATGATAATAAAAGCTTGACTGGAATAAAAACACCCGACGTCTTAAATCTTTGCCATTGCCAGGACACAGGACAATCATTGCCGTGGTAAAAAACAAAAGTTCCCAGATTAGCCATTGTTACGAGCTTGAGCTTAAGTTAGGAATCACTAGAGCCTAGTAAAGACCTTCGGTGTCTGTAACCTTTTGATCAGCATTCTGCCACGCATACGTACACACCCGCGGAAAGAAAACAAAATACTCGCAATATTATTTGTCGTTGCTTCGTAACATTCTCTTTCAGATTTGCTAACATTTATCAGGTCCCATGAATTCTTTTAGCGGTCCGCATGCAGCTCGCAGGCTGTAGTTTGCACGCCTCTCGTATAGACAATACATTAGGACAACTTTTAAACAATTTTTGTCCAAGAAGATACGCGTTCGAACACAAGAAGCTTTTCAGAGAAACATGCATAAAAGAGGGATTTCTACCCATACAAAAAAAACATATATGTGCATGTGTATCATTCGCAGTACTGTTTTGCTGTATCACAGATCCTCATTATGTTTATATATATATATATATATATATATATATATATATATATATATATATATATATATATATATATATATTATAAATTAACTGATTTAAAATATGTTTTTTTCGCTACACAGTAATACTCTGTAAATTTACATTGACCACTATTGTGTAAAAATAAAAAATATCTATAAGAACACCGGATTATATATCTTACTGTTCTTTCTTTATATATATATATATATATATATATATATATATATATATATATATATATATATATGATGATGATTGCGTCTAGCATGAAATTGTCTGTCGCCTCTGAGTATTGACCTCAATGTCCACTTTCATATATATATATATATATATATATATATATATATATATATATATATATATATATATATATATATATATATATATACATATATATATATATATATATATATATATATTTATATACACAGGTGTTGACACACTTGTTAAATTCAAAGAATTTTTTTTAAGATGGAGTTGGTCCAACTTTAGCCTCACATACAGTTTTAATACGTCTAGGAATGGAATCATACAGCTTCCTGACTTTATCCAAAGGAATTTTCAGCCATTCTTCCATTAACAGCTGTTCTAGCTCTTTAAGACACATCATTGGAGGATAGCGGCTCCTAACTTGTTGCTCCAAAATGCACCACAAATGTTCAATAATATTGATATCTGGAGATTGGGGAGGCCACTCCATGTGTTCTAGCTCACTTTCATGCTCTTCATACCAATTCTTAATCACTCGAGCGGTATGTTTTATTCTTGTAAGATTTTCACCCCAGGCAATGTTGAAAGCCACTAGCACGCAAGGGGTTACAGACGATTTGGAGCGAGAGCAAATAGGAGTGTTAGAGGAAAGGATGTGGAGAAGGATAGAGGATAGATCAAGGCAACTGGAGATGTCGATTGACGTTACACTTGAATAGTTGGAGAACATAGTCGTCAGGGTAACAGGAATGAGGAAGGGAGTTCCATAGGCATGAGGTGCGAGATATGAAGCTATTGGAGTAGAAGAGACGTCTAGATTTAACAGTTTCAACAGTGAAAGGATGGGAACGGGATGCCAGCCTCGTAGGACGCTTGAATTCATGGCGATAGCAGCTCATCGGAGCAATTACCATGGAAGTATTTGTAAAAGAGACAGAGAGAGGCGCCGGTGCGTCTGTAAGAGAGAGACTGCAGACGAGAAGATAGATCAGGGCCAACTACATTATATACCCGTCTCTGGATCTTATCAAGAACCATGAGGTAAATGTATTGAAGCATTGTCATCTTGAAAGATGCAGTCACTATCAGGGAATACAATCTGGGCCATTGGATGGACATGATTTCCCAAAATGTTCAGGTAACCTTTGCAATTCATTCTACTATTCTATGATAATGGCGGCATATCACTAATCCACATCCCTGCTTCAATGTTGGAAGAAGGCATTCAGAGTTGTAAGCTTCTTTGGGCTGCCTCCACCGATAAACTCGCCCTGAAGTTGGGAAAAAAGAAGAACTGAACTCGTCTTGAGAATATGACTTGCTTCCATTGGTCTACAGACCAGGCATTGTGATCTCTGCACCACTTGAACCTCATCTGAATGTTGTGAGTGGAGAGAAAGGTTTGCCTTGCAGCGGCTCTTCCATGATATGCAGCTTTATGGAACTCACGACGTACAGTTTTAGTAGAAACTGGACTATTCAGATGATTATCCAACTCAGCAGTCACTTTAGCCGAAGTAGTCTGATGATTTTTTGCCACGTTGTGTTTCAATGAACATCGGTTCCTCTCAGTAAGTCCGGCCTGAATTGTTACGGTTGCTAGAGGTTTTGCCCTGTTTCTCGAATTGTGTCATAGTTCTTGATATGCTAGCTCTTGAAAAACCAAACATTCAGCAACCTTAGTGATCGAGGCTACTGCCATGCGAGCTTCAACAATTTGCCCTTTTTCAAACTTGGAGACGTCCCACATTCAGCTTAAATTTTGCTAAATTCTAAAAATAAATAAGACAAAGACAGTAAATTAGATAAATAAACATATTTACAGTAGATATAACGAGCAATTACGAAGTCTTAGCTAAAGTTATTAATATAATTGGTCTTTGAAATATAGGAGTAAATTTTGCACATGT
This sequence comes from Acanthosepion esculentum, assembly GCA_964036315.1. Lineage (NCBI taxonomy): Eukaryota > Metazoa > Mollusca > Cephalopoda > Sepiida > Sepiidae > Acanthosepion > Acanthosepion esculentum. Next base: position 1,705,242 of record OZ038518.1, on the reverse strand, counting down.
TCCAATTATTTTGTCCAACCCCTGTATATACCGAGGATCTGTGATACAGCCAAACAGTACTGCGAATCACACACACACACACACACGCACACACACACACACACACACACACACACACACACACACACACACACAGGCACACATAAACACACACTCATATACATGTATTTTAAATAAAAATAAAAACAGACCAGTTTAAGGTTCCATGTAATAAATTATTTCCCCCAGCCCTTTTAAATTCAAATTTATATCAAGCATTATAATATTTATGAACTCTGAAAGTAAAACAAAACAACAGCGTCTATTTCGGGCCTTTCATTCCAAAGAAAGTTAGTGACACTTTCTCTCATGACTTCTTTCTCTCTTTTTCTCTTTATGTATTTTTTCTTCTCTCCCCCTGTATATCCGTTGAGTTAACCTATTTACTGTGTCAATGTCTGGACTTACTCAAACAATTTAAATTTGAAAGAATAGAAATTTTACATCTAACTCAATCATGTCTCTATCCCCCCTCACTTCCTCACTTCGTTAATTTACTTAGTACTGCCCGTCAAAAATGTGTAAATGTCTTTTCATTTTGCGTTTCAACCTTTGGAAGTAAAAACTGATGATCCGCAGTCCTTTAAAAAAGCTATGGTGAAATAATTTATTACATGGAACCTTAAAGTGGTCTGTTTTTATTTTTATTTTTATTTAAATTACTAGCTCTGATTTACATTTACATTTTACTCTGGATTTTATCCTCCTTGGGTCTACCCATACTAATTACCTAGTTTTTCGTAAACTAAATATATATGCATATATATATATATATATATATATATATATATATATATATATATATATATATATATATACATACACAGATTTGTGGACAAAATTAGCCACGCCTACCGAATATTTGCATATTTTCAAAGATTATACGAATATTTGTAAGTAATTTTTTACTTTTTGTAAGTTGGTGAAATTTTTACAATTTAACGCAACGTAATCTTCCAGGATTTGATCTCGCCTGGTGGATTCCACGCCGATAACTAATACGCAATCCTCACTTCCTTAACATGGAAGAAATAGAGAAAGATCAATTATAACATCTAAACTGAACATGAATACCGACAAGCGGACAATCATCGAATCCAGGTTAAATGGCAAGATGTAGTAATTGTAAATAAACGGAAGAACGTTTTCCGATAATGGATTTACTTGCTGGAGCCGCGAGACGGACGAAAGCAAAGTCCAATTGAGTGAAAGTTAAGAGTTGGCAAATATGTGGACGATGTCAAAGAAAGTAACAGAATCGCGGAGCAGAAAGGGGACCATTATTTCTGCCATTAACTGAGGCACTTACAGCTATATAGGTAGATGGACAATGAGCAGAAAATGCACGGAATTGCAATGGAATTTCGCTGATTGCAAGTGGCTGTCGTGTCATCGGAGCACTTTAGCAAAGTAGACAAAATTCAGTCAGCTCCAGTAAAAGATGTCTACGATTTGCACGCAAAGGTATTTTCTTTTTCTCTCCATTATCTCTCACTCTGGCAATCTACCTCTAAAAAAAAGGAAATAGAGATCGCGCATGCAGATACGCACAGATGTATACAAAGACACGTATACACACATAAATCCACACTTATTCTATCGAAAAAAGAACCCGACTACCAATTTTTAGCACTCTTTTCTCATCAATATAGAAAACTTCAATAATAATAATAACAATATAGATTTTATCTAGAAAATCGACTAGTGTATTTTGGGGACAATTACGCTTTTAAGTAATAAGTTTTTATAAAATGCTCAAGATTAAAATATAGTGTATTAATAATAAAATAAAAAAATATGCCCAAACATCCATGTAAAGGGTGTTCCAATAACCTGGACCGATTTTTAAAAGTTTAAGCGACTAATGATTTTTTTCTTTTTCTTTCAGATTGAAGTCTTTGGCAATTTCAACCATAGAAAGATTACAATCAACGTGTTAAAGTTTCAAGGGTGCAATTGGAAAAATTGTCTGTAAATTCAAACAAACTGGGTCGGTGGTAGATGTGAAGACACTATTGCGTGCTCGTTTACGCCGTTCAGATGAAAACAGTCTAAAGGGTGTTTCAGTAACTTGGACTGATTATAAATGTGAATTAATTTTAAGCGTCTAATGATTTTTTTTTCTTTTTCTTTTTCTTTTTCTTTCAGATTTAACAACTAAAGTCTTTGGCAATTTCAACCATGGAAAGATTAACAATCAAACAATGAGTTAAAGTTATCGAAGCCTATTACTAAAATAGATTTATAACATGTCTTTCCTGTTAACCCAGCCACCTACTCAAAATTATAAGTCAGATGACTGATCATTGATGTCATGTTTTATATGTTCCTTCAGGATGTTGGCCAGCACGATGCTGTACAATTCCCTGTCCTTAACCGGGTATTGAACTCACACTCTTTATCCACTTTGCCATGTGTCCTTGGACACATGGCAAAGTGGATAAGGGCGTTGGTTACATCCAGTCACAGAACCCAAAGTGTGTAAGTTCAATACCAGGTTAATGCAGTGGAGAACCTGGAGAGGGGAATTAACAGGAGATAACTGATAACTGACATCCATTAAACATGGCACGTGGAACTAGAACAGTCTACCCCAGCGAGCGAAATAAAGGGTTCACTTTGACATTCTACCTACCTGAAGAAGGCCGGAGCGTACAACGGCCGAAACGTTGTATTAAATATGGCGACAAAGATGAGGACAATAGTCCGAATAATGTAAATAGTGTACATAATACCTCATCTCAGAAATATAGCCAGATACAGACATGTGGTTATAAAGAAGGACGGTGAGGATGCCATGAACAGAATATGTGAGCAATGACGAAGTTTTAGAGAAAATGGAAATAAAAAAGAAACTTACAACGGTGCGTACAACGGGCGAAACGTTGTAATAAATCTGGCGACAGAGATGAGGACAATAGTCCGAATAATGTAAATAGTGAACCATATTTCTGTTGTTTCAAATTTCTTTCTCATTTGGGGAAGATGTTTCAGCATTCACTGGCATATAGGTTATTATAATCGAGGAAAATAGTCGTCATCATTCAACACGTATGTAAAAAAATATAATAATATGGTTTGACTTAGATGTTAGAAGCATTTTACAGAATATTTTTAGTACTTTACGCTTAGAATTCTTCCTTCATAGGCTTTTTATTTTCGTTTGTAAAATATACGGATTTCAAGTTCACTACATAATGCTTCGATAACTTTGCAAAAATGGATCTACTGACTGAATTTTAAATATTTTCCAAGTTTGTTTTTAAGGTGCATGTTACATTCGATTTCGATAAGGTACCTAGACTTTTTTTAAATTCAAGTACAAGAATGGCGTCGAGACTTCATCAATTTACAGTTGGTCTGGCTAGATGAAGCCGTAAATTCTATGGTAACAGTCTCTTTTCTCACACTTCACGCTTGTGGAACTCTTATGTGGCTTCATTCTTGATCCTGATCTGACGTCTCGGCTTCTGTCACTTTCCCACCGCCGTAAAGTTGTCTCCCTTTGATTTTTCTGTAAATACTTTAATTGTTCGGATGAGCTGTTCGCTATAGTACCTAGACATTTAATTTAAGCCCAGTACTAGACTGGCGTTGATATCTCATCAATTTAGTGTTGAGCTGGCTAGATGAAGCCGTAATTTCTATGCAATAACAGTTTTTTTTCTCGCACTTCACGCTTGTGGAACTGTCATCCGGGTTCATTCTTTCCAGCCAAGTTTAATCTGCAAAAATATAAACGTAATGACTGTCCTTGCTTTTTACTGGCCTGTACTGCATTGCCGAAGATATCTGAAAACCGAAGCAATTCCGGTCCCAAGAATTTCGGATAAAGGATTCTCAACCTGTATTATGATGGTTAGGTGCCTCTGCTTATACACGGGGTCTGAATTTATTAAATGTTATACAAAACTGCATTCAGGGTATATGTATAAGCTGTGTTATGAAATATAAATGGATATTTTGTTTATTACTTGGGTTCGAATCATAAGCTCCCCCATTTTATAGATATTATATCCAAATTAAATAGCCCGTATTCCAAAGGCCAAAAATATCTGAAAACCGAAGCACTTCCGGACCCAATGTGCCCTTGCATATACACGGGGTTTGAATTTCTGCTCATTTCTCAGGGCTCCGCTTATAGTCGAGTATATGTGGTGTATCAAAACTATGTAACTGTTTGAAATATGTTTCCACCCCAGTTGTAATGTTTCGTTAATGAACAGATTACCGTATATATTCGTGTATAAGACGACTATTAGCAATCGCTGTAATTTAGAGCCACTTCTCCAAAAATTAGAATCTACCCCAGGTGAATCATAAGTGGCATAAAACAAGAAAGAATATGCAGTGCCTTGAAGGTCTTGGGGAGTTAATCCTTATTTTTGTGTCTGACTGATACGTTCTGATTAACACATGTACTCGTTTATAAGTCGACTTTATAGTGATTTTCTAAGCGTAGCTCATATGTGGCACAAGGCCGAAAGTATGAGGCACCCAGTGAGAATCAAACTCACTACTCAATCGTCAGACAAGCGTGCTAACCATTACACCAGGCCGAGGCTCCTAATGATTACATGTGGCGCACGTGTGGCGCACGGCCGGGAGTGCGGAGCACACAGCGAGTATTGAACTCACTATTCAGTAGTAACTGCTTTAGCGAGACAAGCTTGCTAAACAATACACCACACCATTGTGCCCAATATATTGATTTTCTATGCGTAGCTTAGGTGTGGCACAAGGCCGAAGGTATGGGGCACCTAATGAGGATCGAACTGACTATTCAATCGTAACTAACCATTACACCACGACGAGGTGCTCAGCCGACTTTAAATATAGAGCGATTCTTGAAAATTCATGATGTTTAATCTCTTCAAAAACATTACCTCCTATAGTGCGCACCCCATATTTTTGCGTAAAAAAAACTGTTCGTAAAAACCTGCACTATACACGAGTATATACGGTACGTACACGAAATATTAAAAAAATAATCTGGAAACTTCAAATTCATTACTTTTTGAGGTAGTTTCGACCGTATGTCTTATACCAAAGATTTACCTTGAACCCCCCCCGCAACACCACTGAGGGGGTGGGTCAAAGTCGGTTTTTAACGTGGAGACTGGAGTGTTTCCACTCGGTTCGATGGTCTAAGCTGGTCTTTACTAGTCATAGCCGGTCATACCACCACTACGTAACAGAGAACGCAAGGGAGGAGAAAAGGCCTCAGCACGGAACAGATACCACAAACGCAGCATCTACTCCGAGGGGAAAAAAAAAACCTTCTCCTCCTCTGCTAATCCCTCCAGAAGAATATGGAAGGAAATACAGTGTAACCCGGATATAAGAGACCCGTATATAAGAGAAACCCGGATATAAGATAGATTTTATCTGGTCCCAAATTAGAGCCTGTGTTAATGTATATATAATAGACCAAACCCGGATATAAGAGAAACCCGGATATAAGATACTTCTTATCCGGTCCCAACAACTCTCTTATATCCGGGTTACACTGTACTCTATTCCAGATTTAGTCACCTCGAGTTTAGCAACTGGGAAAACTCGTGTATAAGTCAACTTCATGTATAGGTGACCCCTACATTTTGCGCATGAATTTTAACCCCTTTCAGAAAAAATAGTGTATAGTGCAACCGGTCACCGAAAAGAGGTAATGTTTTTTAACTTGTACCAAAAGATTACTTATTTTTGGCGTAAAGAGAAAACTGAACATAAAAGCTCTCACAATACGTGATTATATGTTCCCCCAAATTCCCTGACACTTTGATTTCGGCCCTGTGTCATACAGTCTATTCCGAAATTAGTCGCCCCAAGTCAAGCACTTCAGAGAACCAACTCCATTTCTACTGCAAACCCTGATTTTTACATGAATTTTAACCCTCTGAAAAAAAAAAAAATTACTAGTGTATAGTGAAATCAGTCGCCGAAAATGCATGATTTTTACCTCCTCAAACAATGTACCTGCATATCGGGCGAAAACGCTATCTTTTGCATAAAAAAAGCGGATCATTATACTCGATTATATACGATATGTGCACAAAGAGTTCACCAAATTTTTCCTGAAACTTCAAAGTCCTAAAAAACTATGTAATTACAATTAATTACGAGTTACAAGATTATTTATGCCTTTGCGATATTTGGGAATCAACATTTATACCTGAATTAATGTATTTAGACAGTGCTTAAATCAGTCAAAATAGGAACCCTGAACATCTATGCATTTCTGCCATCGAGTTGCAATGTTATTTCTACCTTTACGACATTTTAGAATCAACTTTAATTCTGAAGTAATGTATTTAGACAGTGTTTAAATCAGTCAAAATAGGAACCCTGAACATCTATGCATTTCTGCCATCGAGTTGCAATGTTATTTCTACCTTTACGACATTTTAGAATCAACTTTAATTCTGAAGTAATGTATTTAGACAGTGTTTAAATCAGTCAAAATAGCAACCCTGAAAACCTAGATACCATAGAGGAAAGTAAATCAGAGCAGAATGTCTTTAGGCTTGTGTATTTCGACCGCGTGCCTTATAGCCTATTTCAAAATTAGTCGCCTGGCGGCTAGCATTTGAGAGAACGTTTTTCTTTACTATTCGTGAAGCGTCAAATTATGGAAAGCGTGGAAGAAAGCTTCTGTCGATAGCCATATTTACTATTCTCCTGGGCCAGTTCTTGCACATCGAGGTTGGACAACCATAAATTCCTCTTCAATTGCACAAAAGTTGGCAGATGCGAGAGAAATCACTTCATAATCTTAATTTATAGCCACTCCTTAATAGGTTGATGCCGTTAAACGGACAGTTTGCCAAAACGATGCCGGTTGGGAGACAGAAGAATTTGGTCAGTGGGATATTTCCAAAGTTTGCCCATTGAGACCAACAGATTCTTGCTTATATAAAAGCGAATTAATGCCATTTTCACAATATTTTGATCAATATCTCAATGCACGTGTTTTAAAACGAGGTCGAATCCTATTGGCTTTGAGCTGTAAATTTTTTGCATGAAGTACCAAATTCGCAATTTATCTTAGTCGGGCACACGGCTTCGATAAGAGAGCGCCTAGTTATGAATAAAATATCATTACACTAGTGACCTGTCTTTAGCTTCGTAAACTTTGTTTTAAAAAGTGTTTAAATCAGTCAAAATAGGAACCCCGAGCTTCTATAAATTTCTGCCATCGAGTTACAAGGTTATTTATGCCTTTGCAATATTTTGGAATCAACTTTTATTCCTGAATTAATGTATTTAATCAGTGTTTAAATCAGCCAAAATAAGAGCCCTGAACATCTATACACTCTGTCATCGAGCTGCAAGTTTATTTATGCTCTTACGATATTATGAAATCAACGTTTATTCCTGAAGTAATGTATTTAATCAGTGTTTAAATCAGTCAAAATAGGAACCCTGAAAATCTAGGTACCATAGAGGAAAGTAAATCAGAGCAGTTACCATATATGTATTTATAGTAAAGCGACAGAAAAGCTACACTACGGAGGGGGTAAATGGACTGAAGCCAAAATGCCAGGTCAGGACCAACAACATTGCGGATACTTCTCGAATTTCACCAAGGATGCCTAAATCTATAGTAAAAGTACCTCATCAGTTATTGCAGCAATATTCTAAGCACGTAATAGTAAACTTACGCAGGAGTAAGATCGATTCAGGCGAGAAAATTGTCTAGCAGAACAAATTGAACCAAATTTTCTAGCAGCATAACTAGCAATGGATTCACTATAATCTTTCCACTTTCACCGGGAAACATTAGCCTGAGAAGACTGATGCTAACCCTCGTGGGGGTTAGCATCAGCTCTACTGATGGCAGGCAGTAGGAGTTCTCATAGACTTGCCAAAACTACTAGGTTGTAAGTAGAATAAATATCCCACTTCTGCCATCGAGTTTCAAGGTTATTTATGCCTTTGCGATATTTTGGAATCAACTTTTATACCTGAATTAATGTACTTAGTCAGTACTTAAATCAGTCAAAATAAAATCCCTGGAAATCTATGCATTTAAACACAGTTTTATTTCAGAATTAATGTATTTAAACTGTGTTTAAATCAGTCAAAATAGCAACCGTGAACATCTTTACGTATCTGCCATGGCGTTACAAATTTATTTATTGATAAAACATAAGTGGTTTAAACGCCAGCAGTTTTTGATCCACGTTTCTGTAACTTCTTAACAAAGGAATATCTTTTCGCTTAATCTTTTTTCAATATTCTTGAAAAGATTATAGTCGGTGTGAGTGATCAAGGTGGGGGATAAGAATAGTGTGACAAAGTTCTGTGTCTAAATTCGGACGGCTTCTGCCGTGTTATTGTTGTGGAGTTATTTCCGCAATAGAAACTGTATTCGGACTAAATGCGTCCTAAATAGGTTAAACGTACAGTAACGTTAGGAACTTGTAATAAAGTGTTACGCAGAGTAATCGAGTTGTGGTCGCTGAACACTACTCCTCCCCTCGACTACTCCTGACTCCTACTTAAAATAGGTGGGAGAGTCTATTATCTAGACAAGGTGTCTTTCACTATAACAGTTATCCTGTCAACACGTGGTCGAAGCAGAATTGTCGTTTAACAAGGGGCGATCATATTTGGTTAACTAATTGTCAATTTCAACCGGTTCCTGGCAGTATTCGTGTTTTGGCTAGATTCCAGAAATCTTTAATGGATAACTCCAGTGGTTGACTACTGGAGTTATCCAGAAAGTCACCATGATCTTCCCTTTGTGCAATGTCTATTTTGGAAAGTGCGTGTTCTTTATGGTGAAGCAATTGAACCGACCGTTTATGATTTCTCATTCGTCCTCGGTATGACGATAAACTACATCCGGCAGCTAGGTCTTTTGGGGAGGTTTTGAGGAGCGTTGAATCACCTCTTGCGTCTTGGGTATGACGAGAGACTACGTTCAACAGCAAGGCCTCAGATCAGCGTGGAACCACCTCTTAATTGCTGGTGTTTCCAGCTCCACCCTGACCCGCGGTGGTAGCACCCGTTAGGGTTCCAACCATGGGCAAATAGCTAACCACCAAATTACGAATCTGATTGAAATGTCTATGCATTCATGATAGCACGGTGGAGTAATGGATAGCGGCTCGGATTGAGGAGTCGAAGAAGCGAGTTCGAATTCCAGTCGAATCCGTTACATTCACTTACGTGCTAATACCCTTGGAAAAGGTATGAATCCTCTTCTTCGCCCCCAGCTATGGGGGCGAAGAAGAGGATACCAGGAAAGACCGGGTTCTATAGCCTTGGATGGCAACTGGTCTACTACAGAAAGAAATGGCATATAACTGACAGACTGACTGTGCATTCAACATTAGTAATAAACAGAATGCGCTTTGACAGGAATCGAAACTACGCTTCACATTGATGAGGTAACCACTGTTTGATCTGGTCTGCTTTATACCGCTCGGTCACGGCGACCGTCAAAGTCGAGCAATATTCAACTACACTATTAAATTATTAACGTTTCTATCCTTTTAAAAAACCTTAAACAATAAACTTCCGCTTTTTACTTTTAAGGTTTAATGGACCGGAAAAAAAACAAACGTGTATTTAAATTTTAAAAAAAGGATGATTCCCAGAGAATAGATCTAAAACAATATGCATTTTATGAGAGGATGAACTAAAAATAGAAAGAGATTTTAGAAGTATTTAAAATTTAATATTTGATACCGCCACGCGCCGCTCGCTTTTTTTAATTTGTAACGCACAACTTACATATATAAATTATATTAGACAACATATTCCTATGATGTTGCGACAGTTTATGGATTTCATTGGATATTTCAGGTTTCACAGGCAGATTACTAAAGTTCAACGAGACATTATTCTGTAATTAAAAGTTATAATTGCAAGACGCGTGTACAGTTGACAAAAGACAAATGCTTTGTTAAAATATAATTAGAAACAAAACACTTTCATCGTAATTCAAAACATTTCATAATTAATTTAATATATATATATATATATATATATGCACACACACACATTCATCCTCAGACAGAGAGAGAGTTTCTCTGTATCACATCTCATCAGTAAGGCTAGACATCTGATTGCCTCACACTGGGATTGGAACCCGACAATTTGACATCAGTCAGAGATTCTACACTCAAGATATTGCACGGCAGAGCGGAGGGTCAAATTTAACGTTTTTACTCTGTGAAAGACGTCAGTAGCTAGGAAAGCTTAATTCGAGGAGAGGGGCATTATATATATATATATATATATATATATATATATATATATATATATATATATATATATATATTCTTTAGAATTTGGATTAAGATACCTTTAGTTAATGACTATTTTCACCTATGAATTTTAATTTTAAAATTCGCAGGGTTTTCAACCTGTTTACGGTATCAGTTTGTAGTGGCATACTGGCTAGTTGGTGGGTGGAAGATATGGCAGAAGCATGCACCGTTACAGGAATTATATTATGGAGATAGGTGAGCCTGGGTGGGATAAGGGAATGGGAAACCGATGAGCTGACCTACATCCTAATGGTCACACGACCAAAGTTTGATTGCTGCCCAGTCATAAATTTTATATATATATATATATATATATATATATATATATATATATATATATATGTATATATAAATAAAAAGGAAAGAACAGTAAGATATAAAATCCGGTGTTCTTATAGAAATTTTTATTTTTACACAATAGTGCTCTATGTAAATTTAAATTTACAGAGCATTAATATTATAAATTAATAGATTTAAAATATGGTTTTACCGCTACACAGTGATGACCATGTTTCAGAAATGGAAGCTAAAGCCCCTGAATTTAATTTTGTTATTAAACCAAAGACATTAGTTCCATTTCCTCATCAAGCGAATTTTGGAGTAACTTACTTTTTAAAATTTACGGTTGTTAACGGCACAGGAAAGATTCATAGTTTGAGGGTTTCCAAGGTTACCGATAAATCCATTCATCTAGACAAGGGGTGGTAGAGGGTTCAACTTTTAATTTTCGTTGTCTCAGTTAATAGTTACATTTGAAATCGGGGTTATGTTTAGGGATGGGTAGGGATGTATCTTTTAACAAATTCTGACATCCGCTAAATTCATGTCATCTAGGTTTTTTTCTAACGGCAAAAATTCTTATGGTATTTTTTCTATTTGTATATTTAAAGATTTTGAGGGACTGTTTAGGTTAGAATATGTTTTATCCACCTTTCTAAAAAGTTATTTTTAATATTTAATATACTATACTCCTAGTTAAAAACCAAGTAAATGTATTAGGATTACTTACAGTATTTAAAATTATTTATTCTTATCGAGTATAAGTAAATATTATTTTATTTTATTTTATTTTATGTAAACTTTATGACAATGACGGCAAAGGTGGTTAAATTATTTCACTAATTCAATAAACTTTTATTTATAAATTTAGTATTATAAATGTATATATGTATGTATAAAGGACATTTAATGTTCAATATTATATTCTAACTTATTAATTTCATATGACTTTAGGTGTTCACTTGGATTCTTTTCAGTGTTTGAATTGCTTTGAGAGAGGTGTTATGGTTAGAGTACGTTTTATTTAATTACAATTTTAAAAGATATTTAGGTTAGAATCTGTTTTATTTAATTTCAATTTTAAAACATTTTTAAAAATTCTACTCTCAAATTTAACTTTTTAATTTTAATCGGCTATATTTCTTTATAAACCAAGTAAATGTAATATAATTATCTACATTATTTAAAATTATTTATACCCATCAAATATGAGTATGCATAATAATCAAGTAATTTTTTTTTTTTTTTTTTTTTTTTATAGATTATTTAAAGATTATTTAAAGAAAACTTTTGGCAATGACGACATAAAATAGCTATTTCATTTCTCTGATTCAGTAAATTTTTATTTTTTATAAACTTAGTAATATATAGTTTCTCATGTATGCATAAAGGACATGGGTCATTTAATGACCTACATATTCTAGCCCTTCTTATTAACTTCCATTTCACTGTAGGTGTTTTATTGGATTCTTTTAGGTGCCAAAAGTACTTCGAAAGAGATGTTTGACTTTTATACTTATTTATCCTAAACGAGGATTGATGTTGGTTGAACCTCTTTTTGAACTCATGGCTAGTGCAACCTATATAAATTTTTATGTTTTCAGGGTTTTCAACAGAAGATATATTACATTGTATTTTTAAACCCATGCTTTTAAATTCTTTATATAATGCCTTTCTAATTTTGTCTATTCTGAAGTTAGTAGAATTCCTAATAACCATGAGACCATGGTCCCTGTATAGACCAATGTCAGTTGAATCAATATCACGGTGCGCTGTTAGGTTGTATAAAATAAAAAGACCAATGAGATCAGAAGACTCAGCTGAGTCTAGTGATCCCATTGTGATGTCAAAGTGGTCATATGAATTTTTTACCCATTGCTCACCATTATGGATCAGTACCGATTTCTTCGCATTTAATATAATGTTCTTTTCATCCTCAGTAATATCCGTGTACTGGGTGGCAAAGTCCAACGCATTCAAGAACAGTTCTTTAGATATTGATGGGTAATAATTTTCAATATCGAACTGCATTAGTGTACAGTTGTTTTTTGCTTTTATACAGGTGAACCAGTTTATCACGTCTTCGGTATTTATCCAAAGTTTGAGGCCTATTTTATCCTTGAAAAAAAAAAAAAAAAAAAATTACTTGATTATTATGCATACTCATATTTGATGGGTATAAATAATTTTAAATAATGTAGATAATTATATTACATTTACTTGGTTTATAAAGAAATATAGCCGATTAAAATTAAAAAGTTAAATTTGAGAGTAGAATTTTTAAAAATGTTTTAAAATTGAAATTAAATAAAACAGATTCTAACCTAAATATCTTTTAAAATTGTAATTAAATAAAACGTACTCTAACCATAACACCTCTCTCAAAGCAATTCAAACACTGAAAAGAATCCAAGTGAACACCTAAAGTCATATGAAATTAATAAGTTAGAATATAATATTGAACATTAAATGTCCTTTATACATACATATATACATTTATAATACTAAATTTATAAATAAAAGTTTATTGAATTAGTGAAATAATTTAACCACCTTTGCCGTCATTGTCATAAAGTTTACATAAAATAAAATAAAATAAAATAATATTTACTTATACTCGATAAGAATAAATAATTTTAAATACTGTAAGTAATCCTAATACATTTACTTGGTTTTTAACTAGGAGTATAGTATATTAAATATTAAAAATAACTTTTTAGAAAGGTGGATAAAACATATTCTAACCTAAACAGTCCCTCAAAATCTTTAAATATACAAATAGAAAAAATACCATAAGAATTTTTGCCGTTAGAAAAAAACCTAGATGACATGAATTTAGCGGATGTCAGAATTTGTTAAAAGATACATCCCTACCCATCCCTAAACATAACCCCGATTTCAAATGTAACTATTAACTGAGACAACGAAAATTAAAAGTTGAACCCTCTACCACCCCTTGTCTAGATGAATGGATTTATCGGTAACCTTGGAAACCCTCAAACTATGAATCTTTCCTGTGCCGTTAACAACCGTAAATTTTAAAAAGTAAGTTACTCCAAAATTCGCTTGATGAGGAAATGGAACTAATGTCTTTGGTTTAATAACAAAATTAAATTCAGGGGCTTTAGCTTCCATTTCTGAAACATGGTCATCACTGTGTAGCGGTAAAACCATATTTTAAATCTATTAATTTATAATATATATATATATATATATATATATATATATATATATATATATATATATATATATATATGGGTAAAAATCCGTGGGTAAGTAATCCAAGTTAAACTTGATAATATAAAAACTGATCCACAAAGAGTTCTCAATATATTTATTTCAGAGCAAATATAAATGACTTAAATACAAATATTTTACATAGAAATTAAATTAAAAAATACCCCTTCTGTATGGCTATTTCACCACGCAAGAAATTAATCACCCGCGGTTTAAATATGCGAAGATTAATTTTTTGCGGGGTGAAATGGCCATACATATGAGGTTATTTTTGAGTTTCACTTATATGTTCTGTTTATACGACATTTTTATAGATACACTTTTTTTTAATTAAACGATATTAATTACATTTACCGACCAGAATGTTCGAGAAATGAATATTGATTAATTAAAAAAAAAAACACCACTTACTTAAATACAGATCTATGAAAATAACTTAGAAACTGAAAATATATTAAATAATTGTCGGATATATTATTAAATATATACATATATATATATATCTATATATATATATATATAATTATTATTAAATATGAGTAATAAGTAATTTCTTTTTTCCGGAACTAAATAACAAATGTATCTTTTTAACTAACTGTCCCTTATTGACGAAAAATAGCTTAAAAACGACAATGTGCAACGTCAAGACAGTGCATTGACAAAGCAACCTGTCTACAAACTGAACTACATAAAAGAAAAGAAATGCTGTACGTGCGGTGCAATCGATTGAGCATTATCCATTGTAGAGATTTCTGTTGCTACTGAAACATTAAATGCATGTGTCTATATCCAACTGTAAAAATGCCCCCATAAATGTTTGATTGAAAACCGACCTGCACTCAGCAAGAGAAAATATATGGGTGTAACAGCAAAATTATCCAATTGTTAGATTAAGCTTTCAACCGTTGTATCTTTGGAATGATTAAAGATAGCTTACTGGAATACTCCGAGTTTTTTTCTTATAACTCTATTAGACTATACTAGCAATAACAATGTATAATTACTCTCCAAGATTAATAGAAGCATCGTGATGAAATATATATATATATATATATATATATATATATATATATATATATATATATATATATATAATTCCAAGTTAATTTTTCAATTTATTCAAGATAATCTTCGTCCTCTCTAATCTCATATCTTTCTGTCCTGGAGTAATAAGGTGCCTGAAAGGTTTCACGAACGATTTCATTTTCAAGTGTTTTTTTCACTGCTCTTTGAACTGTCATAGCTGAAACTTCTCTCTTACGTGCCACATGTCTTATGAATTGAGTTGGATCTTTTCTAATTGATTTCTTTAGCTCTGAGTTGATATGGAGAACCTCCTTCCTGTTGTGACCGCCTGATCTACTGTTCCCTCATTTTAAAACTATTCACCGTTATCTTGATGGTTCTTGAATGGAATTTGACGCCAGAGTATGAATATTGGTAACATTACGGAAGGCCTGAATGATATTTTCATCTCACCATTGCTCATTTGGAGTTAGTGGGTCTGACACTAAACGATTTTGACCTGTTCTGTTTTTAGCTGAATAACTCAATGAGTTTTTCATTGATTCTCACGCAAAATGGTGTCAACATGGCTAAATGTCTTATCTGAAGAGCTGGAAAATCAATTACTTTAGTGATTTCCAGATATTAAATATTTTGTGGGATGGGCAATTATGCTGTTACACGATGTGGACAATTTAGTTGTTACAACCGGTATGATTCCTTTTCTCATGCCGCAAGGACGCACTGCAGGAATAACACATGAGAAAATTGCTTGGTCTTTTCCACCCAACCCACCATATTCAGTTGGGCTGCTGGCACCAAACGATTTGTACTTTCTTCGAATGAACGAATTAAATAAACCTTCCCGCCTCCCACCAGGATGGCTGATGCCCAACTCCACGAGACCGCCTGTCTGCGCCGGCTTGATCTCACGCTGTCCACTTACCTGAGGTGGAACACCTACATTGAAACTATAGCTTCATCTACCGAAAGGAAAGTTGGTTCTCTTTATTGCGCCAGAACGTTTTTCTCGCCTGTGTCCATTCTTCAAATCTACAAATCAATCATTCCTTCTTGCTTAGACTACAGTACATCTCGAGGTCCTAGACAAAATCCAGAGACGTATATGCAACGTGGTTGGTCCTCATCTGGCATCCCGTCTACAGTCACTCCCTCACAGACATGCTGTGGCTTCCTTCTGTCTTTTCTAGTATTTTATGGCAACTGCTCCGATGAGCTACTTTCTCTGGTTCCTAAACTGCATGAATTTAAGTCTGCTACTAGGTTGGCATTTCGGTCCCACCCTTTCACTGTCGAAACGACTAAATATAGCCATATCTTCTATTCCAACAGCTTCTTCTCTCGCACTTCACGCCAGTGGAACTTCCTTCCTATCATTTGCTTCCCTAAGAGCTATAATCTTCAAATATACAAATGTAATGTCAATCTCTATCTTCTGATGCCGTGACCTTGATCCCTGTCCTTGTTTTATCTTTTTGACCGCTTTATGTAATCTCTTGCGTGCTAGTGGCACCCGCGCATTCCTTGGGGTGATTTACTTTAAAAAAATAAAGAAATTAATTTAGTAAATAAATCGAATTCCTACTTAAAAAAAAACACGGCGTCTACCAAAACACGTGCATCCATTAAAAATAACGTCTAAAGTAAGAAAGAACACTATTTATATTGTTTGAACTATCGTCCTCATTTTTCTTGCCATATTCATCACAACGTTTCGGCCGTTGTACGCTCCGACCTTTTTCAGGTGGTTGGAATGTCAAAATGAACCCTTTATTTCACTCGCTGGTTTAGACTGTTCTATTTCCACGTGCCATATCTAATAGATATCAGTTATCAGTTACCTCCTGTTATTTCCCCTCTCCAAGTTCTCCACTGCCTTAACCGGGTATTGAACTCACACACTTTGGGTCCTGTCACTAGATCTAACTAACGCCTTTATCCACTGTGCCATGTGTCCTTGAGCATGATAGTCCGAATAATGTAAATAGTGTACATAATACCTCATCTCAGAAATATAGACAGATACTGAAGGGCTAAATCGTTGTAATATGTATGGCAACAAAGATGATGAAAATAGTCTGAATAATGTAAATAGTGTACATAATACCTCATCTCAGAAATATAGACAGATACTGAAGGGCCGAAACGTCGTAATAAATATGGCAACAAAGATGTGGACAGTAGTCCGAATACTGTAAATAGTGTACATAATAATACCTCATCTTAGAAATATAGACAGATACTAATAAGGAACAACATCTGATTAAGAAACATTCTTCACCATGCATTCACTCAAGCTCGCCAGGAAGATTATGCTTTTTCCCTGTGTCCCGCTTGCCTTCAATATACCGTGAGTATCAAATTTTCCAAGCCCCTTTTCCTAATTATGTGCCTTAGAAATCACTCTTCATTTTTCTGTGGTTCGATTACTTTATGCCTTTTATTCACATTATTCGGACTATTGTCCTCATCTTTGTTGATGTGTCCTTTAGGACACATGGCACAGTGGATAAAGGCGTTAGTTAGATCCAGTGACAGGACCCAAAGTGTATGAATTCAATACCCAGCTAAGGCAGTGGGGAATTTTCATTTTGGCCGCCATGGGTTTTGCAGTAAATCACTAAATCATCCATAACTTTTGCATTATCCTCTCAAATTACACCAAAATCTCAGACAATAACATAATATCGTATTCATGGTCTGTGAAAATTATAGAATATGAAACAACTTTGATAAAAAAAAGTATACCTACTTTTCTGACGAAAACAATGCCGTTCTGAACATTTTGGCCGCAACTGTATATATCTTAAATATATTGTGTAGTTACATGTGACTAAGGTGTATGTATGTATATATATAAATATATATATATATATATATATATATATATATATATATATATGCGTGTGTGTGTGTGTGTGTGTGTGTGTGTGTGTGTCATTCGCAGACATTATTGTATCACAGTTTCTCAGTGCGACTTGACAACCGAATAGCTCAAGCCCGGATCGAAACACATCTTCACTCGACAGAACGAGTCAGCCAAATCTAGCGTATTGTTTTTACAAACGTAAACAAACGCCAAGCAGCCATAGTGCTCCATTCATTTTACTTAAGAGCTTCGCATTTACGCAGGTGACCATTGATTTTAGGATTAACTTGTCGTTCAACAGTGCTCAATTGAAAATATTGGTAGAATCGTCCATATTTTCTACTCAGCCCCGTGATAAAATAAACTCTTCCATCAAAATCAGTTTTAACCAATCAGTACCTCACATTGCAAATCTCGACTTTTTATTAGTCGAGACGACACCAAAATGTGCAACAATTGTCGAAGACCTGTTTTTGCGCCAAGTTCCTGGAGCCTACTTTGGATTCCCAAAACAAATAAAAAAAAAATCACCAGTCAGTCACTTAGCTTCAGACAGATGCTACACGAATTTACGCGTGTCATTATTTTGACTTACGAAACTTTTCGCGCATCAACTGCTGACTCAAACACCAGCATAATTCTCTCAAAATTCACGTACAACTTTCTAAGAAAAGTGTTCTTACACACTACTAAGATAGAAATTGTATTTAACAAAAGATAAACACAGAACAATCCAAGGTAAACAACTCTAGAAAATTAAGACATTTATACTCTACATTAATCACGCACACAGACTACACAAATTTCTGTATAAGTAATTGTTGTGGTGGGATCCACCTAATCTGCATAGGTGACTACCAACTATATAAATAATGGTTGATACCGGAAGACGAGAGAAAAGGAATCACGAGATCCAACTAGAGAGTCTGATCGACTGCGACTAGTCAACACATTCTCCAGGAATGTCTTCCCAGAAATATACAGAAATACTATATGTACTTATTGTGTACACTTTCTTGTTATAATACATTCTTGTTCTAAGTACATTTTGTGTTGCATTATTATTCCATGCAATAGGCGAGATTCAACATTGAGTCAAGACTCAACAGTAATATTTTCCATTTTACTCTATTTGACCAGTTCTTTAACAGATGAACAATTTTGAACTGTAAATCAATAAGACACCCAATTTATACATGGTCAGTTCTTGCATTATCAAACCACAAGTTTTCTAATTGTATATTAATTGTACATAAATGTCTGTTGTTTTTATTGAAACCTAAATTACCGTTGTTTCTTATTCAATTGCCTTGTGATTGATTCGTTTTGAATGCCTATATACTATATTGTTGTGGATTAATATGGTGAACATGCCCGTAAACTAACCATCTTAATATTGAAACCTTCTGATAACAAATTCCAACTCATAGCAATGCCAACAATATATTTTCAAGAGCTAAGTTATGTCATTCGCAGACAGTAATGTTTCGCTGTATCACAGCTCGTCAGTGCGGATTCTATGCACAAGTGTCCGGGTTGTTTCCATTTTCTCTAAAACTCCATAGTTGCTCACATGTTTGGCTCATTTTATTCTCAGAATCCTTCTGTAGGACCACCTTTCAGTAGTTTCTTTATCTGTGAGGAGATTATCCAGCATTCACTGCCATATAGGAGGACCGATATGACAAAACAGTTCAGTATCTTCTTATTTGTTTCTAACGAATCTTTCCATATTTCTTAAGACATCGCTTAATTTATTAATTTCCGTCTCCTGATACCTTCCTTAGTTTTTGGAAGGCACCTTTCGCTATGCCCGTACTACTTCGGATTTCGGTGTCAAACTTTTCGTCTTCTGTTAAAACAATTACCAGATATTTAAATATCAACTAAGGAATCTTTTCGGATTGTTCCTTGTTCAATTGAGGTCTTCGCTATGCTACCTAGAGTTTTTTTTTTTAATTTAAGCGCAGTAATAGACTGGTGTCGATATTTAACAGCCCTCCCACGTGAGTCGCATGTGGCACAAGGCCGGCTTAATGTGGGTTCTCCGAGCTCGTAGGCTCGGCCAAAAATATGCCCATTTAGAACCCGTATAAACGGGTTCAGGGACTGTCTACCTCCCCCGACGAAACTTTGCCCTTCGGCAAAGCCTCGTCCGGGTTCCTCTCTGCCAAAGCAGAGAGTTCGACCGAAGTCACACACAGTCAGAGACTGCTCACGACTCGATTTCGTAATAGACTGGTGTAAAGATCTCGTCAATTCAAGGTTAAACTGGCTAGATGTAGATGTTCTATGGTAACAGATTCTTTTCTCCCACTTCTTGTTTGTGCAACTCACTTCAGGGTCGATGTTTTCCGGCCAATTTTCATCTCCAAAGTTGTAAATGATATATCAATCGATATTTATTGTCCACTTAATGTTTCTGTTTTAATTCTTCCACGCCCTATAACCCCTTGTGTCTTAGTGGCTTTATGACCTTGCTTAGAGTGCAAAGATTAAAAAAAAACATTTTACAGTCAGAAAATAAAGCTAAAAAGAAGTAAACAAAATTTGATAAACTTTTGTAAAACAGATGAAATGATAAAACATTTTAGAAGCATTTTACAGAATATTTTAGCCCACCGCTTGTTCATTATATGCTGTGTCCCTCTAAGGACATAGGTGGTTATGGCCTACCATATCTTTCTGTCCTGTGTAGCTCTTAATAAATTTTATCTTTTCCTTATTTTATCTTTTCCTTATTTTATCTTTTCCTTGTTAAGCCATTTACTTAAGCACATCAAGTGTGTTTTTTACTTTTTCCATCTGTCCCACTTGCCTTTAATCTCTCTAGTTAATATTAACTTTTACAAGCCTTCCTTCCTCATTGTGTACCCCCAGATTTTTCAACTTTCTCTTCCTGATGTGTAATTGTTGTGGTAGGATCCACCTAATTTGCATAGCGGAGTACCGACGATATAAATATGGTTGGTACCGGAAGACAGGGAGGCAAATCAAGAGATCCAACTAGAGACTCTGCCCGACTGCGACTCAGTCAACACATTCTCCAGGAACGGTCTTCCCAGAAATATACAAAAGACTATATGTAAATATTGTGTACACTTTCTTGTTTCAATACATTTTATTCTAAGTACATTTTGTGTTTGCATTATTATTCCATGCATTAGTCAAGTTTCAACAGTAATATAATAAGTTTCCTTTTTATTTCCATTTTCTCTAAAACTTCGTCGTTGCTCACACATTCTGTCCATAGTATCCTCAGAATCCTTCTTTTAAACCCACATTTCTGTTATTTCAACTTTTTAAATGTATCCCACTTTCCCTCAATCTGTCCTCTGAGTATCAGATTTTCCAAGCCTTCCTTCCTCATTATGTAACCCCAGAAATTTCCACTTTCTCTTCCGGATGTGAAATATAAGTTTCCATTTTGTTTCCATTTTCTCTAAAACTTCCTCATTGCTCACATGTTCGGCCCATGATATTCTCAGTCTGCTTCTTAAGAACCGCAGTTCAAATGCTTCTTCATCTGTGAGGAGATTGTTGAACATTCACTGCCATATAGGAGGACCGATATTACATAACAGTTCAGTACTCTTTTCTTTGTTTCTAGCGAAAGTTTCTAGTTTCTTAACTCATTGCTTAATTTTCTTATTTCATTCTCCTAATACTTTCCTTAGCTTTTGGAAGGCACCTTTCGCTATGCCAGTACTACTTCGGATTTCGGTGTCATACTTTTCGTCTTCTGTTAAAACAATTCCCAGACATTTAAATAACAAATATCAGGAAGCTGTAGAGACATATGACGATGCATGGCAACTGGATTGAATTATAGAGAGAGGGGGGAGAGGGGAGATGAGGGAGGACGAGTGAGAGGAGGGTATAAGAGAGGAGAGTGGAAGAGAGGGAAAGAGAGGGGAAAACGGATGAGGGAGAGAGGGGAGACTGGAGGAGGGAGGGAGAGGGACACAGTAAAACGGAGAGGGAGAGATGGAGAGACAGCGGAATGGACATAGAGGGAGGGAGAGAACGAAGACGAAAACGGGGAAGGGAGAGAGGGGAGATAGATAGATAGATAGATAGATAGATTCTTTAAATTTGGTACATTGGCGCAAAACAATCGTCGATTTCGTTAAGCCTAGCCAAGTGTCAAACTAAACTAGTCTTTGGAAAAGTCGATGGAATCGTTATCATTGTTTTTGACATGTTAGAACCCGCAAGTCCAAAGATTACGATTTGCAAACAAATATCTGCCGAGATGCGTCTGGGGGGGGGGTGACGTACGGCTTCTACAAGAACAATTCAAGTGTATACTTCTCCACAATAATAGCAAGTCGTCTATATTTCTTTGAATCTGAATCGTAAAGGAAAGCCGACGGTCGAGAGGCGAACACATTACAAGACTGAAGAGAATCATATTTAGGAAGAACAACTGATGACGCGACTTGACCCTTCACCCGACAGCTCTTTCGTCATTCAAAAGCTGACCTGTTGTTAGTTCGGGCCGTTAAGAATCTTGTCCACTTGACACGGGAATCAGAGTTCTGCTGTAATCGTCGATTCGTCAAGCAAAGTCGATACTAACTGGAATGATTTGAAAAGTTAATATCTCAAGGCACGGAGACGAAGACGACTTCGGCGGCTGCGGCGGCAGTGGGCGCCGAGACCGTCGGAAACGAGACATTGTTTAGGCTGGCCGAAGACAGATGGAAAGCGGACGATGACGAAGACTTTCAATGTTTTTCCAATTATAGGAAGGGATACAGTTGATAGGAAGGCGAGGCAAGCGATCGATCACTGATGAATCGGAGTAGAGACGGGATTGAAACGAATACTAATCGAATGACTCAGAATAAATTTAGAAACATTGGATATTTTCGGTAGTTTTATTACTTTTGAAACATATACTGGAATAAAATTGAAAATATCAATCTCTACCTGATCATTATATATATATATATATATATATATATATATATATATATATATATATATATATATATATATATATATATATCAGTTTCTCCATATATTTATCTTAGGCTTTTCATTTTTGTCTATCTATCTATGTATATATCTATCTATCTATCTTAATTGATCATATCATATTTATCTTAGGCTTTTCATATCTATCTATCTATCTATCTATCTATCTATCTATCTATCTATCTATCTACTTGAATAGTTCATATCTAATTATCAATCCGTCTGAGTAGTTCATATCTATCTATCTATCTATCTATCTATCTATCTATCTATCTATCTATCTATCTATCTATTTGAATATCTCTTTGAGTAATTCAAATGTAATTATCAATCCGTCTGAGTAGTTTATATCTATCTATCTATCTATCTATCTATCTATCTATCTATCTATCTATCTATTTGAGTAGTTTATATGTAATTATCGATCCCTCTGAATAGTTCATCTATCTATCTATCTATCTATCTATCTATCTATCCATTTACTGAACATAACGTAGATGTGGTATAAGACCGAAATATCGTTCGCTACTCAGTTTGACACGCTATATATATATATATATATATATATATATATATATATATATATATATATATATTGTTACAATAAACGTTATTTTAGTAGGTACACTTATTTGAGTTGCTATCACTGTTTTTTAATTTTATTTTATTAAACAGTGAAATTAATAAAAAAACTGCATAAATTATGATACTGAATAAAAATTCCACTCCAACAAGAAGGAATCACGGAGCTCAGTCCGACAGGGCAACGGTTGACGTGCCTCTATAATGATTCTACTCGCTTTGTGACCGAGTGGTCTAATCAAGCCGGATCAGACGGTGTTATCCTAAAAGGAGATGACACGTTCGAGGGCTCATTACTAAGTTCCCTCGAGTGAGCAAGCTAGTAGGCGCAAAATAATAAAAAAAAATACGTCGTCTTCTCAAACACTGGTATCTGTCTCTATTATCTATCAATTGGTAAATTGTACTTTTAAAAAAGATCGTAATGGCATAAAATGAGTGATTGATTTCCTGTTCTTATTACGTATTACACTGATCCCCCACCAAGAAAAATTAGATAATATTATTTATATTTCTGCAGTGACTAAAATATATACTGGGTGTAAACGGAAAATTGTCCAATTGTTAGATTAAGCTCTGACACTTTGTATTTAGAAGTGATTAAAGATATCTTACTGGAATTCTCCGTGGTTTTTAATAACACTATTGAACTCTACTTTGAGCAATAAGAACCTATAATTTCTATCCAAGCTTAACATGTATATATATATCCGATGTGATGAGAACGAAAGTAATATATAAATTCCAACGTTCACAGCATTAATCCAAAAGAAAGTTCGATACCGATAGTAGAGCGATAATTATTTACTTATTATAATTTTATCATATAGACAAAACCATTTTACTCACTACAAAGATGCAACTTGGTTTCAGTGCATTTCAACTGCACTTCGACGGGTGAGAATCGAAAATGATTATGAACAATCCTGCTTGTAGGCAAGCCGTATGTGAAACCTCACTTCCTTTTTCCAAATTGTTCGAGAAAAAATATACATAAAAAAAAGGTCACGGAGTGAAAAAATAGTGTTTGTTGATATCAGTCTGGTGAAGAATGGATTGGGTGTTTAATGCGGACCGTTCTGTGGAGATTTTTCTTGCCGATAAACACCGGTCAAAAGTTTAGGCATATCATCTCACAAACGTCCTAAGAGTAAAAGGTAGTAGAGGAGAGGTGGAGATAGGAGATAGTCATACACTGGAGTAGGTAAAATTCTAGCGATAGTTCTAGTAGTAATTGGGAATGTTATTTTTGGTTTACTATAAAAATATCTAGAGCTGAATTGCATATATTTATGTTGGGGTTATCACTATTAATTCCGTAATCAATGAAAGTGTTTTGTGGATTCAAATTTAGAAGTGGTGATTTCCTCTAAAAAAATAAGGGATACTAATATATCCTTTTATAATCAAATTTTGAAATATTCCTGGACTGTATTGCGTGTAGAATAAGTATGGGTATAAAACGATTTATCTGAAAATATTACCAGTAATATATATGAAAAAAAATTAAGAATCATAATTTAATTAATGGAGATTTGCATAAGATGGTAGGGAATATATCAAAGGAGATGATTTATAATTTTACACCGTTTAAATAATGGAATTAAGAATTTAACAAGATTGTAGTGTTAGATCCTTAGTATGTCTCCAAAAAACACTGGTTTCATACCTTTGGTTTAATAGCTAGGTGTTATTTTAAACATAAAACTGTAAACATAAGAAGCAAGGTTCGTTCAGAGAATTACAGGTTCTAGCTTGTCTTAGGATTTTCCATTTAACCTTAGGTGTTTTCTTCTCTTTGGATTAATGCTGCGAACGTTGGAATTTATATATTACATTCGTTCTCATCACATCGGATGCATATATATATATATATATATATATATATATATATATATATATATATATATATATATCAGATAATTAGACTTCTCAAGTCTTCAGCTATGGCTATTTCTAATATCAACCCCTATATAAAACTCATTTACAATGCATTCTTATAGTTAAATTATGTTCAATGCATTCTTCTAGTAAAATCATTTACAATGAATTCTTATAGTAAAACCATTTACAATGCATTCTTATAGTAAAATTATTTACAATGCATTCTTATAGTAAAATTGTTTACAATGCATTCTTATAGTAAAATCATTTACAATGCATTCTTATAGTAAAATTGTTTACAATGCATTCTTATAGTAAAATTGTTTACAATGCATTCTTATAGTAAAACTATTTACAATGCATTCTTATAGTAAAATTGTTTACAATGCATTCTTATAGTAAAATTATTTACAATGCATTCTTATAGTAAAATTATTTACAATGCATTCTTATAGTAAAATTGTTTACAATGCATTCTTATAGTAAAATCATTTACAATGTATTCTTATAGTAAAATTTTTTACAATGCATTCTTATAGTAAAATCATTTACAATGCAGTCTTATAGTAAAATCATTTACAATGCAGTCTTATAGTAAAATCATTTACCAGTAATATATATGAAAAAAAATTAAGAATCATAATTTAATTAGTGGAGAGGTACATAAGAGGGTAGGGAATATATCAAAGGAGGTTATTTATAACTTTAAACCGATTATAGTTATGGAATATATATATACATACATATATATATATATATATATATATATATATATATATATATATATATATATATATATATGGAGAGAGAGAGATTATTTAAAGATCATTTTCCAACTAACTCAAAAGATCTTCGCCCGCTTGCTTTCCTGGAGTAAATAGATGTCTCACACGTTCAACGTACGATTTCATTTTCAAATCTTTCTTCACTGCCCTTTAGACTGTCATAGCTGGAACTTCTCTCGCACGTGCCGAACGTCTTATGAAGTACGTTGGATCTTTTGTAATTGATCTCTTTAGCCCTAAGTTGAAATGATGATCCTCTCTCCTGTAGTGACCTCCTGATCCAGGTTTTCTCTCTACTACTGGTCCCTGCTTTTTTAAACATATCCACCGTTCTTGTGACGGTTTATTGTATGAAATTTTGAAGATTGAAGCCAGAATAGCAATATTGTTTTTTTTTGCTAAAGGCCTGAACAATCTTTTTTCTCTCACAATTGCTCAGTTGGGAAGAGAGTGGGGTGGACACAAAACAATTTTAACCTATTCTTTTTTCTAGCTGAATAAATCAAAGAGTTGTTCAGTGATACTCACGCAAAAGTAGTGTCAAGATAGATAAACGTTTTATCTGAAAACCTGGAAAAAACTAAATTAGTTTAGTGGTTTTGTAGATATTAAACATTTTGTGGGCTGGATAATTATGGTGTTACACGATCTAGGTCATTTTGCTATGACACTGTATATATATTTAAAGCCTCACATGAGTTAATGTAATAAGAAGAACATAACACATTACATATGCCAGAGACAAAGTCTTAGTATAGATAATTCATATTGGAATACTATATCGATTTTATAATCGTTTCTGTTGGAAGAATTTTATTTATTCAAGTCGGTATAATGTAAGGAATGAAAAATGCTTTAACTCCGTGCAGGTGTATACTCCAGTTGACATTGCAAAATTAAATAAATACGAAGGAAAGCGAATGGAATTACGTGTTTCTCAAATGTCTGCTTTTAAAGGAGACTGGATGAAGATGTTTCTACTTGTGTGTCATCAAGATTGAAGAGTATGTAGCATCGATAGTTCATACGCTTTATTAGAAATTCCTTGTAAAGCTTAATTATTATATCTGCACGTCATCATTAAAAAACCACAATTGTGGGCTGTCTAAAAGACAATTATTATAATGTTTAAACGTATACATACATACAAATATATATATATATTGTCATCCACAGAAACACTGTTTCGCTGTATCAGTGCGGCTAGACATCCGATTGTCTCAAGACGGGATCGAAACCCGACTGATTTGGAATCAGACGGAGATTTTAACCCTGAGCTAATAGTAGAGAGCACGGTAGAGAGGAAGGCAGATTTTTATATACTTATCCTTCGAATAAATACGACAATGACTGAGAGATCACAATTCATAGAAGAGCATTGCAGTATTAGCAGTAGTAGTTATTGTTTAGAAATTCGCGCTCTCTCTCAAGAGTGCTCGATCAGAATTAAATTTTCCGTGGGCGTATTTATTGTCGTCTGCAGACAGACTGTTTCTCTGTGTATGTATTAGCATATGCATCTGATATTTTATATCATAAATAAACAATTTATCCAAAGAATTAAAGGCTTAATCAATCACATTAACATTGTTAATTAGTTCTTTGTATAAATTGTTTCTTTATGACATAATATATATATATATGTGTGTGTGTGTGTGTGTGTGTGTCTAATATCATAAAGAAACAATTTATACAAAGAATTAATTAGAAATGTTAATGTGATTAATTAAGCCATTAATTCTTTGTATAAATTGTTTCGTTATGACATTATATATATA
>OZ038518.1:1647500-1670000 GCA_964036315.1 Acanthosepion esculentum | reverse complement strand
GATTTTAGTTACGATTTATTGTTATCGAGATACAAATTTATGATTTAATATTCATTTTCCTAATTTATTATTATTTCTTAGTAATATTTATTTTATACAGATTATTAGTAATCATTAGTGTTTATTGCTCGGCGTGTATTAAGTCTCTCTCTCTCTCTCTCCCTCTCTCTCTCTCTCTCCCTCTCTCTCTCTCTACAGTCCAGAATGTGTACATGTTGAGTCAGGAGTGTAATTGTTCAGCATCTGCTCCATGTACATTCTAATCTGTTGATTTTAGGTCATTTTAACCATGATAAATGGAAAGAGAACCCACAGAAATGGCTAGATATGTAATTTGGTGTTTCTAGTGTAAGAAGTATGACACAATCCAAGCAAGTCTAAAATCGGCCTTTCAAATAACTTGTGACAAAAGGTCAAAAAGCAATTTTTTTGAATTTTGAAGTGGAATAATCCAGAATATATCCATTCTATCACTCCCAGAAAAATTAGACATATTACTGGTATAGGCATAATGTGATATTTGAAATTTGGGATGAATGTGGGTCTTATTTCCAGTTTTATGAAATGTCAAACCTTAGGTTATGAGTTGTTTGCTCGTCGTTGCAGAAGTTTTGATTGATAAAATTTGCATATTCAGATTGACTTTATTTAAGAAATGTGCGGTGATACTAACTGTAATTTTAATATTCATTTTTTTGTTATGTACCTAACAAGCTAGTGTAATAGTAACTGTTGTTCTTGATTGCTTTTTAAAATATAGGAGTCCAAATATGGTATTTTGTCCTAATTCATAATAGACAAAAAATGGCTAAGTCGAGCACATGTGTAAAAATAAAAATAAATCTGCCAAAATTAAACGGTTTGAGATATTTTGATGAAATAAAAACTGCTAAATTTCTTTAATAATGTAGATTAAGAAGATGCAATCAGATAACACCTAGTACTTGTTTGAAATTTTCATCTGTGGTACCTATTAACAGGTGGTTCCACGCTCCTCAAAACCTGATCAGAGGGCTTCCTGTTGGATGTAGTTTATCGTCTCACCCAGAACGCCAATGGCTTGGATTTATGTATATCTATATATAGGCAAGGTGGTGTAATGGATACCGGCTTGGATTGAGGAATCATTGAGTCGGATCTATTACATTCAATTACCTTCAATTACTCTTGCGGAAAGGTATGAATCCTCTTCTCCCTCCAGCTATGGCTAAATATCAGAACAGACTGGGTTGTATAGCCTTGGGTAGCATCCGATCTAGAATGGTATTTGTTGAGCAAGATAACGTGACGGTGCACAACCAACTCCAGGCCGGTGTTAACCAGTCACCTTCTCCTAGACCTGTTGACATCCAAGGATACAGAAATCAGTCTGTTCTGCAGTTTACCCATAAGGAAGAAAAACGAGAACAAAGTATACAACATCAACTGCAAGAAGACAGAATGCATGCTTGTTAGTGATTCGTTGCGGCTTCCTGGGGTAACGTTTTCGGCTGACATGTAGTGGAAAAAACGAAACTGAACCCCTTGCTAGGTGAGCTGCGAGGAAAGTTGGTTCACTTCGTCGCGCTAGGCAATTTTTCTCTTCTGAATGTATTTCGGTTATTTACAAGTCTACGATACATGGTCTGGTGCTACAGATATATATCTAGATATCCCTGATAAAATCCGAAGAATAATTGGTCCTGATCTGGCTTCTCGGCTTCTGTCACTTTCCCACCGCCGTTAAGTTGTCGCCCTTTGCTTTTTCTATAAACACTTTCATGTTAATGGTTCGGATGAGCTCTTCGCTATGGTACCTAAACTTTTAATTTAAGCGCAGTATTAGACTGGCGTCGAGCTCCCGTCAATGTACAGTTGATCTGGTTAGATGAAGCCGTAACTTCTATGCTAACAATTTCTTTTGTTGCATTTGCCGATTATGGAACTCCCTTCCAGCGCCATGTTTTAATCTGCAAAAATTGAAATGCAATGTCCATCTTTATCTTCTGATGACTATTTTCTCTTCCTGCTCATTATTATTTTTTTCTTTTTCTATTTCTTCCACACTTAGTAACCCCATGTGTCTTAGGGGCTTTACTGCCTTGCATGGGGTGATACCGATTTAAAAAGAGAAGATTCTTTGCATTTTATCAAGAATTTCTAAATACATAGCAGAAGCACCAGATAGATGTGGCAAAATAATTCAATACATGGACGAATGGTCGAATGAGAAGAAACGAGGCAAAAATCTCTGCCGTTCTAAAGAAGGATGCTGATAATAAAAATGAACGGACCATCTTCGCAACAAAGGTGTTTAAAAGAAAATGGACACAGTATGCTTAGAATCAGATCTCTTCGCCATGCTGCCTCGGCTTTTATGGATTTAGGCGCAATTTACAGTTGAGTTCGCTAGACACAACCGTAAGTTCTATGCTAACATTTCCTTTTCTCATACTTCTTGCTTGTGGTACTTTCTTCCTGTTCCATGCTTTCCAACCAATTTTGATCTTAAAAAATCTAAACGCAATGTCAATCTCTTTCTACTGTCCTCCTGATTACTCTTCCTTTGTTCTTAGAATTAGAAAAGTTTCAGTTTCCTAATTCTTCCACAGTCAATAACCCCTTGTATCTTAGTGGCTTTACTGCCATAATTGGGGTGACATCGATTGCAAAAAATAGTATATACATCTCTCTCTTTCTCTCTCTCTCTCTCTCTCTCTCTCTCTATATATATATATATATATATATATATATATATATATAATATTGTAAATTAATACATTTAAAATATGGTTTTACCGCTATACAGTGATAACCATGTTTCAGAAATGGAAGCTAAAGCCCCTGTATTTAATTTTGTTATTAAACCAAAGATATTAGTTCCATTTCCTCATCAAGCGAATTTTGGAGTAACTTACTTTTTAAAATTTACGGTTGTTAACGGCACAGGAAAGATTCATAGTTTGAGGGTTTCCAAGGTTAACGATAAATCCATTCATCTAGACAAGGGGTGGTAGAGGGTTCAATTTTTAATTTTCGTTGTATCAGTTAATAGTTACATTTGAAAGCGGGGTTATGTTTAGGGATGGGTGGGGATGTATCTTTTAACAAATTCTGACATCCGCTAAATTCATGTCATCTGGGTTTTTTCTAACGGCAAAAATTCTTATGGTATTTTTTCTATTTGTATATTTAAAGATTTTGAGGGACTGTTTAGGTTAGAATATGTTTTATCCACCTTTCTAAAAAAAGTATTTTTAATATTTAATATACTATACTTCTATTTAAAAACCAAGTAAATGTATTAGGATTATTTACAGTATTTAAAATTATTTATTCTTATCGAGTATAAGTAAATATTATTTTATTTTATTTTATTTTATGTAAACTTTATGACAATGACGGCAAAGGTGGTTAAATTATTTCACTAATTCAATAAACTTTTATTTATAAATTTAGTATTATAAATGTATATATGTATGTATAAAGGACATTTAATGTTCAATATTATATTCTAACTTATTAATTTCATTTGACTTTCGGTGTTCACTTGGATTCTTTTTAGTGTTTGAATTGCTTTGAGAGAGGTGTTATGGTTAGAGTACGTTTTATATTCTAGCCCTTCTTATTAACTTCCATTTCACTGTAGGTGTTTTATTGGATTCTTTTAGGTGCCAGAAGTACTTCGAGAGAGATGTTTGACTTTTATACTTATTTATCCTAAACGAGCATTGATGTTGGTTGAACCTCTTTTTGAACTCATGGCAAGTGCAACCTATATAAATTTTTATGTTTTCAGGGTTTTCAATAGAAGATATATTACATTGGTATACTACCGATTCCATGCAACATTTATTTTGTAGAGGACAGTTTTGAGGGTTTCTACAATTACATAATTTTTGTTCACCCTCATTAGTTGTTGTTTGTATTTTTCCCTTGTCTACAATTTTTTGGTTCTGGTATAAGTGTTTATTTAAGACATTCGTATTATGTTTCTTAATAATCTTTTCTAGGTTATCAGTACAGCTATAACTTAATTTTAGTGTATTTCTATTGAAAATAGTACTTAGTTTACTTCCACCGGGAAAATGCTTGAGTATTAATTCATGGGTATAAATTCATGGGTATTATGGGTATAAATAATTTTAAATAATGTAAGTAATCATATTACATTTACTTGGTTTATAAAGAAATATAGCCGATTAAATTTAAAAGTTAAATTTGAAAGTAGAATTTTTTAAAATGTTTTAAAATTGAAATTAAATAAAACAGATTCTAACCTAAACATCTTTTAAAATTGTAATTAAATAAAACGTACTCTAACCATAACGTATAGTATATTAAATATTAAAAATATTTTTTTAGAAAGGTGGATAAAACATATTCTAACCTAAACAGTCCCTCAAAATCTTTAAATATACAAGTAGAAAAAATACCATAAGAATTTTTGCCGTTAGAAAAAAACCCAGATGACATGAATTTAGCGGATGTCAGAATTTGCTAAAAGATACATCCCTACCCATCCCTAAACATAACCCCGCTTTCAAATGTAACTATTAACTGATACAACGAAAATTAAAAATTGAACCCTCTACCACCCCTTGTCTAGATGAATGGATTTATCGTTAACCTTGGAAACCCTCAAACTATGAATCTTTCCTGTGCCGTTAACAACCGTAAATTTTAAAAAGTAAGTTACTCCAAAATTCGCTTGATGAGGAAATGGAACTAATATCTTTGGTTTAATAACAA
This sequence comes from Acanthosepion esculentum, assembly GCA_964036315.1. Taxonomy (NCBI): domain Eukaryota; kingdom Metazoa; phylum Mollusca; class Cephalopoda; order Sepiida; family Sepiidae; genus Acanthosepion; species Acanthosepion esculentum. The sequence goes on along the minus strand of OZ038518.1, from coordinate 1,665,269 downwards.
AATTAAATACAGGGGCTTTAGCTTCCATTTCTGAAACATGGTTATCACTGTGTAGCGGTAAAACCATATTTTAAATGTATTAATTTATAATATTAATGCTCTGTAAATTTAAATTTACATAGAGCACTATTGTGGAAAAATAAAAATAATTATAAGAACACCGGATTTTATATCTTACTGTTCTTTCCTTTTTATTTATATATATATATATATATATATATATATATATATATATATATATATATATATATATATATATATATATATATATATAGTTTACGAAAAACTAGGTAATCCGTATGGGTAGAGCCAAGGAGGATAAAATCCAGAGAGCTCAATGTAAATCTGAGCTATTAATTTAAATAAAAGTAAAAACAGACCATGGTCTTTTTTTATTTTTATTTAAAATATATATATATATATATATATATATATATATATATATATATATATATATATACATACACTAAGAATAAAAAATAAATGTGACCTCACCGTTTAATACGACTCTTAGTCTCCCGCGCGTATCAATTGTCAGGTGCAAATTAAATAAATCATTTTGCATCCAGCACTGTTTTATTATTATCAACATATACTGTCTGCTATATATATATATATATATATATATATATATATATATATATATATATATATATATATATATATATATTTGAAGTCAATGCGTCCTTGATTAATATTTAAAAAAAAAATTATTTTCAAATTAAACTTTATGGTTTTCTTCGCATTACGACAGCCATTTGTAGCTTTGGATTCTTTATTTCACCCAGAGATATCTTATCCCACAGAGAAAAAGTATTATCACTTCTTTTAAATTAACTTTGTCTGTCTGATATTTTGATGCAAATATGGCTGTCACAAGAGGATACTATTTTGAATGATCTTCGTTTCGTCAGACTTTTAAAGAAAGTGCCAAAAATAAACAAACGAAAAAAAAAAGAAAGAAACTACTAGCTGTTAAGGTCTTTCTGTTCATTTTGTCTGAATAACGGTAGTTACACGACGAGGCATGGAGCCTACGAATTAGTTGATGGGTGAGTACATACTTCTGTCTTAATAGTAGGACTGATAGTAAAAATGTTCAATCAGTTGTTAACTGGGACAAGAAATAACTTCAAAACGAAAGTACTAGTCTTTTATCATCATATAAAAACATTTCTACCTTCAATCAACATGGCTGATGCTAACCACCAAGAGAACCGCTCATTGAGCCTTCTTCGTCTCAGCCTCATGAAGAGGGGCGACTATATTGAATAAACTGACAGGCAAGCTGTCCAGAAGGTTGGTCCACTGTGTCGTACCAGAGAATTCCACTCGTCAGAATCCATCTTGCACCTTTATAAATCTACCATTCGTCCGGCCATTAAATATTGTTTCCATATCTATTCTGATGCTCTTGCTATATATCCCGAAAAAAAATCCAAAGAAGTTTATGTAATTTTATCAGTCCTTACCTGGCATCTCGACTTTAATTTCCCAACGCCGTTTGTACTGGGTATGACGATAAACTGCATCCAGTAACAACGCCTCTGATCGGTAGACTGGATGTTTTGACAAGCGTAGAGCTATTTTATAAGTGTAGTTATCCACTGGTCCACCCGAACCAAGGCTGGTCCTGCTAGGGTCCCAGCTATGGGCAAATAGGGAACTCCTAAACAAAAATCAACAATATATTGTTATAAAATTATAGCCGAGCGTACATTTTTATAGCAAAATTACTCTCAATGCAACACAAACAAAATATAAAAATACATTTTTATGGTAACATTAACAACAATATATTCTATGATCGACAAAATATATTAAAAAACAAACATACCTTTACTCTGAAATTCTAAAACTATGTACAAAATATCTGTAGTTGAAATCATAAATTTACGTATGAAATATTTAGATTTCGGCATTATTAACCCATTTAGTTGTTGATATGCCGTTAAACAAAATCAATCCATCGCTGTGACGTGTGTTCCCTCTTTATCTTTTTATAAATACTTTCATGACAGTTACACTATTTACAATGTTCGGAACGTTGTCTTCATCTTTGTTGTCGTATTCACAGCGTTTCGGCCGTTGTACTCTACAATCTTCTTCAGGACTGGTCTATATATTTGAGATGAGGTATTGTAACTGTTTACAGTATTTACATTGTTCGGACTGTTGTCCACATCCTTATTGTCATATTCATAACGTTTCGGCCGTTGTACGATCCGGCCTTCATATATATATATATATATATATATATATATATATATATATATATATATATATATATATATATATATATATATATATATATATATATATATAAAAGATGAGGATTAAACAGTCTTAAAATGTAAACAGTGTAAATAGTTACAATACATCATCTCAGAAATATAGACAGGACCTGAAGAAGACCGGAATGTACAACTGGTGAAGCGTCATGAATATGATAATAAAGATGATGACTATACTATTTACATTATTCGGACAATCACCCTCTTTGTTGACATATTTATCACAACGTTTCGGCCGTTGTACGCTCTGACCTTCTTCAGGTGGTTGGAATATCGAACTGAACCCTTTATTTTGCTCGCTGGGGTAGACTGTTCTAGTTCCACATGCCATGTTTAATGGATGTCAGTTACCAGTTATTTTTCACTCGGAAAGTTCTCCACTATGCCATGTGTCCTTAACCGAGTATTGAACTCACACTCTTTGGGTCCTGTCACTGGATCTAAACCAACGCCTTTATCCACTGTGCCATGTGTCCTTGAGGACATCTGTGTATGAATTTATAAACTTAATGTCTTCAGCAACCATTTTTACCAGTGCTCATATTACAATTTTTGCTGTTATCAATGCATACTTTTACCAGAGCTCATATTGCAACTTTGTTGTTATTATCACTTTTCTCTGGCACTCCATATTACTGGTTCCCATATTGTATTAATTTCTATGCTTTCAGGAGATTTTTGTGGCCTAGCATATGTGCTGATTCCTTAAGTTTACGAATTTTCCATGGCGTTCCTTGTCTATGATCTCAACCTGAATGATGTAAATAATGTACATAATACCTCATCTCAGAAATATAGACAGATAATATCTCCGTTTCGTTTCTATTTATGCAGCATTTTAAGAGGGATCAGTTTTTTGTGATGTCAACAAACACTCGTTGCCACATTTGTAATGTCAATGAATAATCGTTGTCACTTTCGTAATGCTCGTTGCAGTAGAGACTTCGTAATCGCAGATACAGCTATAGTAACGCCGTTGAACAATACTGGTGCCACACGCCTTTGAATGACACCCGCACTAATAGTACTTGCTCGATAATACTCGCTCGAAAAGTAACCATTGATCCGAATAGAGAATTGTGTAGAGGAGGCTATGGAGAATAGCGCTCCGTATAGTAATAGAGGATAGAATAGAAATAACGATCGTATAGTAATAGAGGATAGAGTAGAAATGTTGATCAGCTATTTCTTACATATATGCGTTTCCTCTATGGTCACTTAATTCAATAATGGGATCGCCCGTGTTTGCTCACCAGCGATCTAGGTTCAAACTCAAGGGTCGACAGCGACACTTTATGCCTATATAACAAGTATATTGCCTAATAATAAAATGATCCCCCTTTTTATGTCCAGTAAAATCTTAAATTAATGCTCATCTCGTTATGTCAGCAAAAACAGCGGTATATAATTTGCTATCGTCAATGGCTGGCCACTCGTATTCGCGGATGCCCGGCCACTATGGCTGCTAGCCAATCCCTATTGAAGACGCTTGCTCAGACCCATTTTGTGTTTTGTTTTTTTTCAACACCCACAGAGCCTACCTGTGGTTTATACTGCAACTATGCAGACCTTACTTCTGAGAGAGAGAAACGTGTTATCTAACGTGGTCAACGATCCGAACAAGGCCAGCACGCTTAAATACTCGGGCACGATGTCTTTTGAGTTCACAGCCATCGACAGCCACCGAGAGTTCTGTCTAGCCAATTTTACTCAGAAGTCTTGCTTTTTAAGCACGCTGGGATATCCTCCTCTAGACGGATAACATCAAGTCGCCATCCTGAAAAATCAACCCTGGTAAGATTCGAAACTGGATTTCATGGTTAGAAAGCGAACGTTCTAACCGATCGGTTTTGTTATTATCTTACATTTTTTTCTTTTTTTTTTATTCTTATCACCCCAAGCAATGCTGGAGGCCACTAGCACGCAAGGGGTTACAGAAGGTTTGGAGGAAGAGCAGATAGGATTGGTAAAGGAGAGGATGTGGATAAAGATAGTAGATCGATCAAGGCAAGGGGATTACAGAAGATTTGGAGCGAGAGCAGATAGGAATGAAAGGTGAAAGGATGTGGAGAGGGGAAGTGGATAGATCAAGGCAACTGGAGATGTCGATTGACGTTACACTTAAATAGTTGGAGATTGTATTTGTCAGGGAAACAGGAATAGGGAAGGGAGTTCCACAGGCGAGATGTGCGAGACGTGAAGCTATTGGAGTAGAAGAGACGTCTACATCTAACAGTTTCAACGGTGAAGGGGTGGGACGGGATGCCAGCCTCGTAGGACGTTTAAATTCATGAGGCCTAAGGAACCAGCGAAAGCAGCTCCTCGGAGCAATTACCGTGAAAGTATTTGTAAAAAAGACAGAGCGAGGCAACGTCGCGTCTGTGAGAGAGCGACTGCAGACGAGATGACAGATCAGGGCCAATTACATTGCATATCCGTCTCTGGATCTTATCAAGAACCCCGAGACTGTTATTATAATATATGTGAGCTTTAAATATATATTTCCCATTTTTAGCGTCGATTTACTCTAATCACATATTTTTGTTTGATTGCGTTTTCGGAATTTTCTAGGGATGATGCTTTTTTTTTTTTTTTTGGTTACACTATTTACATTAAGACTATTTACTTTTCACTTTTTTTTTTTCCTTTTATTTTTGGTGGGGGGGTATCACAACGTTTCAGTTGTTGTGCCCTCCAGCCTTCATCAGGTGTATATCGATCCTGGTAAGCTTTTTTTGCATTATACACTTGCTCTCTCTGTTATTGCCATAATAAAAGCATTATAACGTGTCGTCTGTGCAAGGGAGATAAATCGGTTCATCGCTTTTCCACTTGTGACATTAAAGCTACAGACATGAGAGAAAAAAAAATTAAAGTTGATATTTTCTTGATTTTGAAAGAGAATATTAGTTTGTATATTTTTCATTAAATTGGAAAACAAAGTCGGCGTCTTTAAAAAATATATCGGTTTGATATATATATATATATATATATATATATATATATATATATATATATATATATATATATATATATATATATTTAAATATATTTGCGACGGTACAAAAGCGTATCAAGGCATAAAAAACTAATTTTTTATTAACGGCCATGTTAGATTTAAAATAAAACACCAGTCGACCGGTTTCGTCCCCTCTCACCAGAACTGTTTAATGGGGAATAGGAATTATGAGGAAAATATTTGTTATGGGTGACATGAAGGAAGGCCAGGCAAGAGAAAGATATATATATATAGAAATATAGTCTTAAAATGTGCTACATTTATAGGATATATATATACATATATATATATATATATATATATATATATATATATATATATATATATATATATATATATATATATATATATATATATATTACAATGAATCATTCATACAGAAAACAGATATAGAAGTTTATGATAAAATAATATTCCCGCCATTTTATCATTAACTTCTATATCTGTTTTCTGTATGAATGATTCATTGTAATGTAAATTGAATTGCACCACATACTTGATATATATATATATATATATATATATATATATATATATATATATATATATATATATATATATACACACGGTGTAACCCGGATATAAGAGAGTTGTCGGGGCAGGAGAATAAGTCTCTTATATCCGGGTTTGGTCTATTTTGTTTTATTAACTCAGGCTCTAATTTGGGACCAGAGAAAATCTCTATTATACCCGTGTTTCTCTTATATCCGGGTCTCTTATATCCTGGTTACACTGTATTATATATAGACAGTGTGTAACAGCAAAATTGTCCAAATCGTGTAACAGTAAAATTGTAGATTTGTTATAGTTTCAACCGTTGTATTTTAGAAATGACTAAAGATAACTTACTGGAATTCTCCGAGGTTTTTATAACACTATTGGACTCTACTTTGACCAACAAGAATGTATAATAATTTTGTTAATTAACAAGGAATTAATTTGAACAAAATATCTATAAACCAAAAACAGTTTCTGCTATCCCCTGCCAGCCACAATGATGGCGAAAGCATTACCTCGCAAAATCCCAAGTGAGACACACTGCAAGAACCACTCCGTTTCGCGTCGCGCGTCCTTTAATCGAGACGCAATCGCGCGAGCGAGGGCCAATGACACCAGTTATCTCGACTGCCACTCGAGTAAAAGTGTTTAATGTAAAATAATCTATAATTACTCTCCATCTTAACAGAAGAATTGTGATCAAATCGATCATAAACACAAAAGACATGTTCTTCACTAATTAATCATAACTAAATATCGGAAGTTCACGAAGGATTGAAATAAAGTTCTAATATGTATATATCATTCCAGGATCATTAACAACTTATTCAAGATTTTTCGCCCACTCTAACCTTCCTAACCAGGGTATGACGATAAACTACATCCGCGTCCTGGGTAAGACGATAAACTACATCCGACAGTAAGGCCTCTGTTCAGAAGGTTTTGAGTCACCTCTTAATTGCTGGTGTTCCCAGGTCTACCCTGACCCGTGGTGGTAGCACCTGTTAGGGTCCCAGCCGTGAACCAATACTGAACCCCAAACAAAAACGAAAGTCATCCTTGGTAAGACGATAAACTACGTCCAGAAGCAAGGCCTCTAATCAGGAAGTTTTGAGGAGCGTGGAACCACATCTTAATTACTGGTGTTCCCAGGTTCAACTTGACCCGGGGTAGTAGCACCTGTTAGGGTCCCAGCTATGGGCAAATAGTTAACACCCAAACTTGTGTAAAAATAGGTTTTAGTACCAAAAATACTTTTTAATAATGCAATAATCTTTGAAGGAAAACTTATCGGCAGCAATACTTGGGAAAAAAATACAAGCAATACAAAAAGATATACATTCTTTGAAAAAATAAGACCAGCTATAGATTTCGTCAAGGAAAAATATTCGCAGAAATAGATTTTTGAAGAAAAACATTACCAGCAATAAACATTTTGTCGCCATTAAATAACCCATTGAGTTTGATATGCCTTAAAGCAAAACAAATCCAACGAAACCAAAACCAAAATTCTCTAACCTTCGAACTTTTTGTCCTGTTATAACGAGGCACTGCTCTTTGGACTGCCATAGCTGAAACTCCCCTCAGGTGCCAAACAACTTATGGATCTTTTCTTGATGATCGCTTTAGCTCTACGTTGAAATAATGAACCCTGTTGGTGTTGAGACCTCCTGATCAAGTTTTCCTCTCTATTGTTCCCGCTTTTTTAAAACTTATTCACCGTTCTCTTTGAGGATGGAAGCCAGAGTATAAATGGTGTTATAATTACTGGAGGCCTGAATGATCAATTTCCTCTCACCATTGCTCAATTGGGAAGTCATAGTAGGACTGACGCAAAATGTTTTTAACCTGTTCTATTTCAAGCTGAATAACACAATGGGTATGACTCTTACGACAAATGGTGTCAAGATGCCTAAACATGTCAATAACTGGAAAAAAGAAACTCAATTTAGGTTTTTTTCTTTAGATATTAAACATTTTTGGGTATGGAAAATGTTCCCATGCCCTTACACGATTTAGACTATTTTGCTGTTTCACCCGGTATATATATATATATACAAGGTAACCAAAAAAGTTATGTCCGTTTTTTGATTAGTTATTGACTGAAGTTGGAATATATACGAAATGCGTGTAGCAATTCTTTTCCGGAAGTAGGAACATCAGATGTTATAAAAAAAACACGCGCACCGTGCCCGGCCATCAGTTATAAGCCGGACAGCTGTGAGAAGGATGGAAGTGTCTAGAGATCTCATTCGGGGCTGTTTGCTTTACGACTTCAAAGTGGTCTTATCAGAAGATGCATCAAATCGCCGCATGTGTCAAGCGTTTGAGGATAGTGCTGTGGATGAACGTACTGCAAGGCGTTGGTTTCGAAAATTCAAGTCGGGAGATTTGTCTCTCGATGATGAGCCTCGCAGTGGACGACAAACAAGTCTTGAATGACGGAGTCCTGAAGGCGGCCATTGAAGAGGACAGTAGTCTAACGTGTGGTGAACTAACAAGATAGTTCAATGTTTCCGATGAAACAGTTAGACTTCACCTGCACCGCCTAGGTAAGACGTACAAACTGAGCAAGGGGATTGCGGAAACGCTGTTGGAGGTCCACAAGGGACAACGAGTGGCAGCCTGCGTATCGCTGCTTTCTCGCCACCGTACCGCATCATTATTCAATCGAGTGCTTCCCAGTGAGGAAAAATGGGTTCTGTACGAAACTCCCAAGCCTTCCAGACATTGGTTGTCTCCTCAGGATGCTGTCCCTCACACTGCAAGACCGCCTATGCACTCACGCAAATTATGCTTTGTGTCTGGTGGACAGGTCACTGGAGACCTATACTCGCAATAATTGAAACGTGTGCAACAGGCATTGCGCCAGAAGGAGCCAGCACTGGTTAATCGCAAAGGTGTGCTTTTCCTCCATTACAACGCCAGGCCGCATGTCGCACAAGTGGTCAGGGATACCATACAGCAACTTGGGTGGGATACTTTGTGCCATCCACCTTATTCACCTGACCTTGCGCCATCCGATTACCACCTCTTCCACTCCCTGGATAATCATCTTCGTGGGGAATCCTTCACCAATAAAGCAGACTTGCGCAAAGCCCTCACGGACTTGTTTGCATCAAAACCCCCCGAGTTCTGCCGCAAGGCCATTGAACAGCTGGAGACACGTTGGCAGAAGGTGCTGGATGCCGATGGCAATTACTTCGAAGACTAAATATAAGTTACACATACTGTGAAGGGTTTTCTTTTTTTTTCTTTAAAAACGGACAGAACTTTTTTGGTTACCTTGTGTATATATATATATATATATATATATATATATATATATATATATATATATATATATATATATATATATATATATATATATATATATATATATATATATATTTGTCTCGCTTCTTAAGGAACGATGGGCTCTTTTTGATGCTGGATCCGAACGAAATCTGGCTAAGCGTAGCCAGTTTGAGCACTGTTGAGTGATAAGCTAATTCTATAAACAACAGCCACCCGCACTAATGCAAAGCTCTTCAGTAAAATGAATGGAGCACTTTGGCTGATGGCATTTGTTTACATTTGTAAAAACAATACGCTAGATTTAGTGAAGATAGCTCTGGCTAACACCAAATTAGTTGTGTTTCAATGCTGGCTTGAGGCATTCGGAAGTCTAGTCGCACTGAGGAGCTGTAATACAGCGAAACTACTGTCTGTGAATGACATATATATATATATATATATATATATATATATATATATATATGAATGATTTCTAAGGAATAAACGTTTTTTATTCATAATACCGTTGGGAAGTTATGTATATGTCTCTCCCCCTCTCCAGCTGTGGGTAAATAGCAGGATAGATCTTGGGTGGCAACCAGTCTAATTGAAGGAAACAATTCTCTGAATTCAAAACCTCCAACTATATATAAATAGTAGGGCAGTCTGGGCTCTGTAGCCATGGTAGGCTACCAGACGAGGTAAAGGCTAACTCTGAATTCAAATCCGGAGCCGGAGACTGTTAGCCATGTAGAGAGTCTCCCATGTCCTCAATGTTGTCCAATAGAAAAGGCAAAGGCCGATACAGCATGGCACCTGAGTCGTTGCAGGAGATGCCAGAACGAAATCGAACGTAACATCCGCCTGTCTTAGGTACTCCGGGTCCGCATTTAAATTCAGACCTTTTCCTTCTCCTAGTCTGGTTGACAACCAGGGCTATAGAACCAAATAGGAGGTTTTTTTTTCCTTCTACGTTACGAGACCGGTTGCCGGCCAACGCTATAGAGCCCAATCTAGTTACCCATAGATGGAGGGTAAAGAATTGGATTCATACCTTTGCGAAGATTATTAGCACATAATAGAATGTAATGAACTCGATCGGAATTTGATCTCTGCTCTCCGATTCTTCAATCCGAGCAGCTGCTCATTACTTCAACGTATCTCCAAGATTGAATGTAAGCTGAAGTAAACTACATGAAACATAGCAAGCGATGTCTTTTTTTTTTAAATCAGACTTGTAAAATATGTAACTAATATTTAAAAACATTTAATTTTAATATTAAACGTTGCGGATATGAATTTAAAAAAAAAACATCTAAAAAGTTTTAAAGCGATAGAACTGTTTAACTAGAAGAATTTCTCAAATACCATTTTTCGCTAGGAGCCAAATTCCTCAAAGAAAAACTTGCGTATCGCAACTGCGCAAAGAAAGCAACTTGGCCTACCCGACGTTAGGCTTCATTGCTAGTATATACATCTATACTTTATTGCATGTAAGATATTGTGTAAGTCAATATATTTTAGCCGATATTTGTATCCTGACATCAGCTATTCAGACATGACACAGAGAGTTATTTCAGGAGACTTTCAAGTTAACGAAATTTATTTTTAATCTAACCTCCGGACACAATCGACGTCAATTTTCAAATAATGATTTATTTAAAAATCATTCCAATCTTCTGCAACGACTGACGGCTTGAAATGATGCGTTTATTACTAGTTGATCGATGATTTTTGTGATTCTCTGGGTGTTGAGAACAGTGGGTATTAACGTGGGTACGAACCCCGGCGTAATGATACGTCACAACCTATCAGGCTTGTTTGCCACCAACCGATGTGTCAGATTTTGGCCGGAGGCGGTCGGAGAGAGAGAGAGCATTGACAAAAGCATTGTGCCGTCTGATTTTAACTTGCCATTGACCGCGAGTGACTTGCGAAATATCACAGGTGGGAGAAAATCTAATTTGCTGCGCATAAATTCCATTGGTTTAGGAATATGAATTTGGGCAGCCGAGAAGATCAGACCGTATTTAATGGAAACGAAGTCCGTCTTGAATAGGGGTCGAATGAAGGCGTTCGGCTACAAGGGCAAAGGTGCAGGCAGCAGATTTGTTGAAGAGAAATTCTGATTGCTACGGGATTGGATTGAGGTCTGACGAAGAAATAGGAAAATCATTGATTTAAAGAATTTGATTAGAAAAAATAAAAGAGGGAGTGCGTAGAATAGAATACGACACCCACATGCGTGTGCAGACACACACACACATATATATATATATTGTGGACTCTCCCGTTGTATTCGTCGTATGAGGGTCAAGAAGCTCAGTTCCTAGGAACCGACAACCCAGACACGAGCACATATGATTTGATTATAGTGGTGAACGCTTTGTGCGGAACAAACCGCACTTTCTTGAAGGGCTGAATACAGAGACCTGGTGCACTACGTGCCACCAGGTCCCCAAAAGACCCTCCGCAGGTTTTGAATTCAGAATTGTTTTTCTACAAGTAGACCAGCTGCCATCAAAGGCTATAGAACACAGTCTGTCCTGCTATTTACCCATAGCTGGCGGGAGAAGAAGAGGATTAAAATCCTTGGGAAAAGGGTATTAGCACGTAAATGAATGTAATGGATTTGACTGGAATTCGAACTCGGCTCAACCGATTCCTCAATCCGAGCCGCTATCCACTACTCCATGGTTAACATATATGTTTAATTCTCTCGGAATTTTGATAAAAATACAATTGGAAAATATTTCTTAGTTATTGTCTACGCGTTTCGTCAATCAGACGTTTATCAAGGCAAGTTTAAAAGCGAAATGTTTTGTCGTTACATTAAATACAAAATATTAAAAAGGGAAGGCTCCTGTTCAAGCTTCCTTCTGGACATTGATAACATTGTATTTTCGGTTTTATTTCATTTTTTTTTTTTTAAGAATTTGTTTTAATTTTCCCTAGCGACATACTGTTAAAATTCTCAGAGCACGGGTTATTTCTGTAGATAAGACAATTTGGCCTGAAAGAAATACAAAAACATTTAATCATACGTACGACCCACACCTTACGAAGGGCTTTAGCTATATAAAATATGTGTGATCTTAGAGGTTTTTTTGTTCTGTTTTTCTTTTCCCCAAAATAGTCATTGGAAAACGTCCTGATGACATTTCTGACCCTCAGTCTCTGATCTTCGGAAATAAATGAGTATACGTCAGAAATCAAAGGAAACGGAATAATAATAATAATAATAATAATAATAATAATCCTTAATAATAATAATATAATACGCCACACACACACACATACACACACACACACATGTACATATATATATATATATATATATATATATATATATATATATATATATTATAACCTGAGTGTATTTGGATTGTTTTACGTGAGAGGTGATCATCATAGTTGCACTCGTTGAATTCAAATGTTAAAATGTATACATTTTTGTCTAGAGCTATCAACAGCCTTTTTAACGTAATTTCAATGAAAAAATAAATAAAAACAAGCAAAATAATTTGACCCAAATAAATAAATAAATAAACAACTTCCAGTAAAATAACCGCCATAATACACCACCCAAAATAAGCTATATAAACAAATTTTTACTACGTTAATAAAAACACCGGTCAAAATAAATAAAAATTAAATAAATAAAAATAAAGGATAAAAAACAAAAATAAAATTAAATAAACACAAGCAAAATAATTTGACACAAATAAATAAACAAACGAATAAACGATGTCCGGTAAAACACCTGCCAAAAATGACTACCCACAATGCACCACTGACCTGTATAAATAAATAGCCGAGAAAAATAACTGCACTCGTGGCCCGATGATTGCATCTAGCATGAAACAGACTGTCGCCTCTTAGTGTTGACTTCTATGTTCACTTTTATATATATATATATATATATATATATATATATATATATATATATATATATATATATATATATATATATATATATATATATATATATATATATCCATTCACTTGCGAGTTAATACCCTTGAGAAAGGTATTAAAGCTATTCTTCTCCCCTCAGCCATGGGTAAATAGCAGGACAAACTGAGTTCTATAGCCTTGTATGGCAACTGGTCTAGGAAAACGACAACTCTGAATTCAAAAGCTGCGGAGTTTGTTTAGGGACCTTGTGGCACGTAGTGCACAAGGTCTCTGTGTTAAGCCCTTCAAAAAGTGTGGTTAGTTCTGCACAAAGCCTTCACCACTATAATCACTATAAATGTGCTGGTGTCTGGCGGTCGGTCAGTTCCTAGGAACTGAGCTGCTTGACCCTCATAAGTCGAATACGACGGGAGAGGCCAATATATATATATATATATATATATATATATATATATATATATATATATATATATATATATATATATATTGGCCTCTCCCGTCGTATTCGACTTATTCCAAATGATAAGTAGAATATAATGATAAAGCTATAGACAATAGAAAATGAAACTGGGTCCCCTTTCTCCATGTATACCTCTATAGGACACCCAACTATCATTTGGTATTTTCTAAGAATGTGATGTTCTGATGTGCCAAATTTGCTGTATTGTGCGTTTTGAAATAAGACAAAATTAATGCCAAATTCCAAGAATCTATAACTCTTGAAACTAAGTGTATGAGGAAGATAAGATTTTAGGGTTTTTACTTTCCCATCCGTGAGTACAACATATTGAAATTAAATTAAATCTTAAATGGAGCTTTCAATAATTTCGAAATATCTTTCTTCAGTCGATATATGAATTACCGAGATATATATATATATATATATATATATATATATATATATATATATATATATATATTTGTGTGTGTGTGTGCGCGCGCGCACGCGCGTATGTGTTTGTGTGGATGTGTAAAGGGAAAAATACAATAGGAAAACTAAATTTACCTTATGCGTTTCGTGCAATGTTTCAATAAAGTGATTTAATTTTTTACCTTGAAAAAATCCATATTTAGCGAAATGCGTCGGGTAAATGTACTTTTCCTATTGTTCCTTTTTCTCTATACATATTGACTTTTTCTACAGGTTAATCCTGAATATATATATATATATATATATATATATATATATATATATATATATATATATATATATATATATATATATATGTGTGTGTGTGTGTGTATGTGTGCTTGTGTGTGTGTGTGTGTGTGTGTCATAATTAAGTAATTCATCGAGTCTAGAAGAAACCTCAACAGAACGCAGAATGCACTGGGCGGCCATTTCGTCCCATATTTGGGACTCATTAGCAGTGCGCATCCACTACCGAGAATTGAAACCCGGGCAGTTACGATATGAGGCAAACGTCATAGCCACGGGCCTCGGTGACGAAGAGGTGGGCGAATTAGACCCGATATAGCGCCGTTCGATCACGTATTCCGTGGTGGAACTCATCCGAGTTTCTCTTACCCATAGGACTATGCCCCCACGAGCCACGACTACTATCACCAAGCCTCTCCAACTGGAGCATTAGAAGCCGGTTCAAGCAAGAATATACAATTGGTAAAATATAGGATGATTTGAGATAATCATAATAATTCAGCGAGTCTAGAAGTAACTGGCTTCAGGATTTAAAGGAATTATTTTTTCCTCATGTTTCTTGTGTTTAACCATAATTTTTGTTTGGTTGTAATCCAATTTCTTCTCAGACTAGTGAAGAAATTGTTCCTCTTCTTAAGGGGTAATAAAACACACACACACATATATTTTTGTCATCCACAGACAGACTGTTTCGCTGTCATCAGTGTGGCTAGACGTCCGGTTGCCTCTAGCTAGGATCGAAACCCGACTGAATTTGCGTCAGTCGGAACTTCTCCCACTAAGCCGTCGGCGCACGGCAGGGATGAAGATGAATTTTAGCGTGTTTATTTTTAGATTTAGATTAACACACAGTGACTGACAGTGACTCAATTCTGCCGAAGAGTCGTGCAATATTAGCTTAAATAGTCACTGTTTACAAATTCACACCTCAAACCAGAGAGGTCAACCGAAATTAATTTTTCAGGAGCCAATATATATATATATATAAATTACAATGAATCATTCATACAAAAAGTAGATTAGTAAAGTTAATGATATAAAATGGACAATATTTTTGCAAACAAAATTTTAAAGGTGTATTAACTTACGAATCCCTCGATGAATATCATGATCCTTGTTTTTAAAATTATAAACTAATGTATTTCTTTAATATGCTAGTACTTTCAACTGTACATTCAGTTATCCTCAGGGATGGAAATTATTTTGTTATTGGTAAAATTCAGTAACATCCGAGACGAAAAATTAAATGCAAATCGAAATATGTTTTTTTTTTTTTTTTAAATGTGTTATTGTTAACGGATAAAAACTTTTGGGGCGTGCACTCACAACGTTAAATTGAATAATTTTGAAAGTTTAAGAGAGTTTTTTTATTTATTTTACTAATATGGTATTTTGAGAATTTTTTGTTGTTGTTGTAGGAGTTTATCAGTCAATGTGGCATGAACTAATTGTTCAATAAATAGAGTGATGTCTCAGTTGTTATCCCGAAAATCAGTTCAGTCGCATCAGTTCTTTTAAATCAAATATGTGGTGCAGTTCAATTTAAAAAACATTCATTTTCTACCCCTATACAGGCAGTTTGTTACAAATACGCGTTTGCTTCTCTTTAGGACTTGCATGTTATAAAATTGCCAATTTCTAATGTATTATGAACTTCAAGCTGCAACATTTGAATCAGTTTATAACAGAAGTGTTAAGACGACATGCCCAGCGACCAAGGCAACGGGCTAGTCAGTAGCGCAAATGCCTAACGGAAAATTAGATAAAAATACAGAAGAGGGAAAGAGAAAGAGAGACAAAGAGAGAAGGGGGGAATAGAGAGAAAAAGAAGAAGAAAAACGAGAAGAAAGAGAAGGAAAGGAAGACGATATTAGCGCCAAGATAGAAAAGCGAAGCAAATGTGAAAAACAAAAAGAAGAATCGAGAAAAGCCGATTAGAAAGACAGTTGGCGGGAAAAAGATGAATAGAATTGAGAGTGAAATAATTTTCGTTGGAAGAACGCAAAGCAAAAGCGTTCTGGCAGTTCTTGATTGGAGAAATCGATCCCAATTGTCTCAGGGAAACATTTCCATACGATTGACGAATGGAATGATTCGTATCTTGCGAGGTCATATTTGTCGGTGACCCCTTTTTGTTGTTGTTTTTCGTTCGTTGTCTTCTTCTCGTTCCTTTTCAAGCTGCAGGCTACGTTACGAACGTGCCTGGGATTGAGAGTTCGCAATCGACGGTGGCTTGCAAAGTGCAGGTCATTTTCTTGTCATAGAAGCCCAAAAGGCATATTATATTCGCAACTTTCTGATTTTGTTCATATCATAGAAAAACTTGTTTTAACTTTTGATGCCATTGTGCAAGAGCTCCGTTTTCGAAACAACTGCTTTGCTTACTTGAAATTATCTTTCAAGTCCTTGTGCTTACTTTTTTTGAGTCTGGTCAAATCAGTCAACGGATTTCTAAAGGTTAATATTGGTTCCATAGTGAAATTTTCAAATTATGGTTGCTAGTTTGACTCCAAATTTAACCAAGTGTCATGGTTGCTTTCTGGGTTCGAAGACATTGCTTTGCAATTCATTGGATCCTGGCTTGGCTACACAAAAAAAGATCTAGACGGACAGTTGATCCCTAGATTGATTTGTTTTTTACGGTTTAATAAAATGTTTGTTGGTCACTTAAACCCAAAATAGATTTTTGATTATAAATTCAATTCATCTTGGCCATAGAATATTGCATTAACTAATTTTTCCAGATAATTTCCTACTATTTTTTTATCATTTCACATAAATCAAGATAATAAAGCCACTAAGACTCAATGGATTATTGAGTGTTAAAGAATATAAGAAATAAAAACACCGTTAAGACGAGAGAACAATAAAAGGACAAAAATTAAAAAGACAAAAGATAACGATTGACTTTGCATGTAAGTTTTTTGGAGATCAAACCCGACTGCGAAGCGAGAAACAGGAAGGGAATTCCACAAGCAAGAAGTGCGATAGTAGAAACCGTTAATATGGAACTTATGGTTACATATAGACATTTCCAATTTAAAATAATGAGACCTTGCTGCCAATCTATCAGGTCATCCCATAAGTTCTGTCCGAATTTTGAATAAAGAAAACAAGTGACCAAATGTTACATTTAATTACAGATTCAATCAACAATGTATTTTCCCTGATTATCTATGATTCCTTCCATCTATTAACAAGCTTACTAATTCCATTACTGTAAAATTCTTTTGGCTTTGATTCGAAGAACTCACAAATGTCAGTTTTAACCTCTTCCTGTGTTACAAAAGCTGTTTCTTCCAAATGATTCTGTAAGCTACGAAACAAATGGTAGCCTGAAGGAGCAATGTCGGGAGAATAAAGTGGATGAGGAATTTTCTCCCAACCAAGTTCTTCGATCTTTTGTGACGTGATTCTTGCTGTGTGTGGTCGCGCATTGTCCTGATGAAATATCACCCGTTTTCGATTCACTTGAGCAGGTCTTTTTTTCCTCAAAGCTTGGTTCAAACGGTCGAATTGCTAACAGTATATCTGAGCATTAATTGTTGCATTAGGTGGTAAGAATTCAAAGTGGATTATTCCTTGGCAACCCCACCAGATTAAAA
>OZ038518.1:1625000-1642500 GCA_964036315.1 Acanthosepion esculentum | reverse complement strand
AAAACAAACCACCTTAAGATTCCATTGTTATAATTTATTTCACCGGATATTTTATTTTTCTCTGGATCGTCAGACTTCACTTTGAAGGGTGAAAAAATGAATTTAAAATAGGTAAACGTCTTTTGAATTGAGCTTGATTTTTTCTAATTGATCACTTTAAGTCTAAGTTTAATATAATTATCGCTCTTTCTCTTGTGATCTTCTGATCCAGTTTCCCTCTCTACTATTTCCTCTGTTTTAAACCTATTCTCAGTTGCCTTCATGGTTCTTGAATGGACTTTGAAGATGGAAGCCAGAGTATGAATGTTTGAACCATTATTAAAGGCCTGAAAGATTTTTCACTCGTAACATTGGTCATTAGGGAAGACAGTGGATCTGACACAAAACGATTTTAGCAGAAAAAGCTCAAATTGTTTTTCAGTGATTCTTCCGACAAATGGTGTCAAGATGACTAAACGTCTTATCAGAAAACTTGGGAAAAAAACTCAATTCGTTAATTTTTTTTTTAATATTAATATTTTGTGGAAGGGACAATTATGCTGTTAAAACGATTTAGAAAATTTTGTTATTACACCAGTTATAAATATAAAAGTGGACATTAAATTCAACACAGAGAGATGAAAATCTGTTTCATGCTAAACAAAATCGTCAGGCCATGTACTTTGTGTTTTTGCTCGTTTATATATATATATATATATATGTGTGTGTGTGTGTATGTATGTATGTCCCAAATGCCAATATTGTATATCAATGTCACTGACCAGTACAAAACCGTGTTTCTTGTCATAAATCAATTAACTATATCGGATATGAGTAAAGGACTTACTTGTCACTTATCAGAACAAAGTGCAATAAAAAAAAACATCTATCTACCCACGATCTACAAGAAATATTAAGAAAAATTCTGGTGGAAAACACTAAAATTCTATGTAAATCTAATTACCGAAAACATCTCGCTATAATAGAGGTTCTGTATATTAAAATCTCTCTCCCACTATGAAGCACACTTTGCTTATTAATGGGAGATGCGTGCTGAAAGTATTATTTTTTTAAATAGAAAGAGTCTCGCGCGAATTCCACTCTAGCTAGACATGCTTATAGTCGGAATGAACGCTCTTGCTAGCATTCAAAGCCAGACAAGAAATACAACTTAAACAGACAAAATATGCAGAGACAATAACAAAACCCACACCAAAACAAAACCCGCTTCAAAATGACTAAGAAAATGACCGAATGACGCTGGGGACAATAGATGGTATGGAAAATTTTTATACTCCCTAATTCCCGCCAAACGGAAAATTGTAAGAGGTCTGGTAAAAACTAAATTCAAAATTAATAAAAGTTTCCTTGTACGTCCTGTTTAACTAAAGATATTTTTTTAAAAAGTTTTCTACCCAAATGTACATTAATCGCCCGCACACACACACACACACACACACACACACACACACACACATACATACATATATATATATATACATATATATATATATATATATATATATATATATATATATATATATATATATATATATACAAATAATCAGCGTGCGGCTGGTATTTGAGGACAGATTTTATGGATTAGTAAAAAACTTGCTGAACAAATGAATATAATTATATTTGATTACAAACAAGTAAACATGAAATTTAGCTAACTATTATTTAGTTTTATTCAATACAATTACTACTAGCATCAATAACTGCCTCTACACGAGGTCGAAATCGGCTGCAAGTTCTGATTAATTGGTCCTTATTTATATCAAACATTACTCGAACTATTGCAGCTTTAAGAGAGTCTTTGGTGTTATTAGGCTGTTTATTAACCTGCTTCTCAACAACCCTCCACACATAATAGTCTAGTGGATTGAGATCTGGAGAGTTAGGAAGCCAAATGTTGGGTGTGATGTGGTCGTACAAATGGTCAGCCATCCACTCTTGCAATTCTGAGGAAACGTGCAATATCCAAATCGCTATGATCAGCCTTTAATGCCACAATCACAGCATGCCTTTTCATTTCATTTGTTATCATAGAGTTTGCCATTCTTGATTTCTGAAAAACAAAAGCATAAGTAGTAGGAAGCAGTATTAATCTTAAATCTGTATGTCCTCAAATACCAGCCGCAGCCTGTATATATATATATATATATGTAAACGCAGAGCAAAGTGATATACAGATTGCTCGCTTCCTGAAAGAGGCACAGCCGTTTTTTATCAAAGTTCGGAAAGTGCTATAAGGCGTTGACGGGATTATGCTGCAGTAGCCAAACGTAAAAAAAAAAATGATTTATTACTGAATTATGACACAAGACTGAAAAAAAAGGGGAGATTGGTCAAGATCGGTCATCACTAGCTATCTTATGCCTGGCTAATCGGATTCGGGATCCATTTATTCATCCATTTACAATATACTCATTCACCATAGAATTCATCCGTCACCATTGGCTCCTTCATACACCAAAATACTTCACAAAAACTTGACACCTTCGGAGGAATTAAAAAGATCAATATGTACAATTGTAATTAAGTTTTTTTTTATCAAAATCTTCGTTATTATAAATAATAATAGCATGAGGGAAAAATTTAATTAACTTTCTGTGATAAAAATCTTAATAATTAACATTTTTTGTGAATTTCGGTGTTTAAAATAAGCGCCAAAAAAGTAAACGACAATGTCTTTCTCCATTTTTTATGTATATTTTTTAAGAATAGTTGAGGAATATTAAATTCAATTTTAGGTATTAACTTTATGTGATAATTTCTTTTAATAATTGTCATTTTTCATTAATTTCTCCGGTGAAAAACATTACTGTTTTATTTCTTTAATATCTTCTATCGACTTAGGAAGAATAGAAAAATTCAACATACTTTTTTGAAGAATAGGTGTTGTTAAAGAAAGGCAAAAACTAAGAATAAAAAAAATTAATTTTATACTTGCTATGGTCATTGTTGAAGGAAAAAATAGAAAAAAATATCAATTTTAATTAAATTTATGTGATAAATTCTTAATGGCACTTGTGAATTTAGCATCGAAAAAGTCTGTTTAAAGATAAAATACGCCTACTCGAAATAAAATAAATAAAAATTATACTTACTTCAGTATGTTAAATAATATACTTAAGTTAATCCAAAGATAAAACGTAAACATTTCTTTAAAAAAAATTAATTTCTTGATCCAATTCCAGCAATGCGCGTGTTAATAGTTCGCCCCCAGTTACCTATTGAACAAATTCCGTCTTGCGTATGACAATAAACTACATCCGCGCCCTGGGTAAGACGTTAAACTACATCCAGCAGCAATGCCTCTGATTAGGAGGTTTTGAGGAGCGTGGAACCACCTCTTAATTGATGGTGTAACCAGGTTAAACCCTGACCCGGGGTGGTAGCACCTATTAGGATGCTAGCTATGGGCAAATAGATAACTCGCAAACTGGGGTTAAATCACCATGAAACTATAAAAATATGTTTCTATAACAATAACACATATATACATTTTTGTGGAAAAAGTATTACCAGCAATAAAAAACGTGTTGGCATTAAATAACCCATTGAGGTTGATAAGCCGTAAAACAAACCAGAAAATATTACTAACAATAAATATCTTTAAATAACCGATTGAGTTTGATAAGCCGTAAAACAAACCAAACCAAACGAATCAATGAAATGAAGTACTGGGGTGGAATGACCCTGAAAAAGAAGGAATGATGCCATCGGAACACTAAACATTATCGACAAGCAGCCCAGAAAGTTAGCGCCATTAATTAAAAATTTTAAGGTTTTGAAATTTTCAGTGGAAGCATTTCGAATGAGAAGCATTGCAGCAGGCCGTATATGAGGCACATTACGCAATTCCTGTGGAGAAAACACCGATCACCCCGAACAGATCCACTGGGCATGTCAACGAGTCAAACCACATTATAAAACAGTCATCGATACCATGGGTGGATTCATTAAGCACATGCCTGAAGAAGAGGTTATTCATGTAATGTTTTCTCAAATGTTTCTCTTCTTTCCTGACTTAAGGTTTTACTGAATTTATTCAAATGTCCTCAATGAATTGAGAAAGCTGGTACATGGTTATGAAATGATTGCAATACATAAAATGAAAAATATCCAGATAGATTGATAAAGATAGATAGATATGAACTGAAATATATATATATATATATATATATATATATATATATATATATATAAATATATATATATATATACATACATACATACATATATATATATATATATATATTCAGAGATAGATAGACAGATATGAACAAACTGAAACAGACAGATACATAGATCGATCAATAGATAGATAGATATTAACAAACTGAAACCAATAGAGAGATATTAACAGGCAGCTACCTATATATATATATATATATATATATATATATATATATATATATATATATATATATTTGTGTGTGTGTGTATATATATATATATATATATATATATATATAAAGGAAGATAGATAAATAGATATATAGCTACATATATATATATATATATAGATAGATAGATAGATATGAACAAACTGAATTTGATAGATAGGTTGTCATTAGCAAGGAGCTACCTAGATAGATAGATAGATAGATAGATAGATAAATAGATAGATAGATAGATAGATAGATAGATAGATAGATAGATAGATAGATATGAAGAAACTGAAATAGGGAGTGAGAGAGATAACTTCAAGCTAAGGTAGAGATGAATAAATCTGACACTATTCACGTCAGTTTATTTGATGAAGAGGAGAGAAAATTATTTTCTCTTGAAGAACAAATTATATTTTAACACGATTTCTGCGACTATGGAAAAGGTTTGGAATAATCTGAACAGGAATCTTTCCACTGATAGATGGCAATTTATCAGTCAACTAAAAATATTGGAAAGTATTCCGCTTGGAATCGCATCGTTTCAATTATTTAAACAAATAAACAAATTTAATTAACATTATTTAAACAATTTTTCTTTTTTTCTTTGCCAATACACCCACTTTAATTCCATTATACAGATATTCTTTTCTTCCATTATTCTGATATTTTATCAATATGAAAATTGGTTAATTAACATTTTCGCCGATTTCTGATATAAAATTAGAAAAAAAATTAAATAAATCGAAAAAAAAAAGAGTGTTCTCTCTTGAATTGATGTCTTATTTATTTGACGTCCGGTTTTTTTTTTTCGAAATATGTTTCATTTCCAGGATTTAAAAAAAAACCCAAAAAACTTTGTCTCTTAATAAGAAGATTATTGGAAAATAAAATAAAATAGAACGAGACATAGAGTGAGAGAGGGGGGAGAGGGGGAGAGGGAGAGAGAAAGAGAAGAGGGTGAGAGAAAAAGAAAGGGAAAGCGAGGGAAAGGGAAATAGAAAAGAGAGAATGTGAGAGAAATAGAAAATAATAGATACATAGAAAAGAAAGAGAAAGGGAGAATATGTGTAAGAGAGATAATGAGAGACAAAGTGAGATAAATAGATACATATATATATATAGAGAGAGAGAGAATGAGAGACAAAGAGAAACAGAGAAGCAGAGAGAAACAGAAAGATAGAGAAAGAAAAGTGAGAGAGAAAGATAGAAAGGTAAAGAGAGAGAACGAAAGAGAAAGAGAGAGAAAGAAAGAGAATAAGAGATAGAGAAAGAAAACTAGAAGGAAAGACAGAGAGAAAGAAAATGAAAGAGAAAGAGACAGAGAGAAAATGAAAGAGAAAGAAAAGAGAGAAAAGTGAGAAATAGAAGAAAGAGATAACTAGAATGAGAGACAAAGAGAGAGAGAGAAAGAAAGTGAGAGGAACAGAGAAAGAAAGAGATAGAAAGAGAGAGAGAGAGAAAGAGAACTATATAAAGAGAAAAAAAGGAGAACGCACGAATGAAATAGGAAGTGAGGGAGAAAGAAAGATAAAAAGACAGAGAGAAGGGAAAGAGAGAAAGAGTGAGCGTTGTAATTAGAGAGAGGATTTTAAAATAACTTTTAAGAAAGAAAGAAATTCTATATATCGGCCACCATATATACGCCGTTTTTTTCATTGACCTATCAATGGAAGAAATCATTTGATTTAATAACATTGCTGAAAAATCAAGCCAGATCAGTATTTGTAGAGTACATTGGCTTCTAGCTTGGTCAGTCATAACTAACACGGATTATATCCGCTCCGTACCCATCACGTATTTAAAAAACGAGTCCCGTAGCACATTTAGGGTCGTTGTTGAACCAGGCATACGGTCGTTGGCTACGCGTATCCAGGCACTTCTGTCTGTGTAACGACATGTATGCTGCCCCCAGATTTCTCCTCATCCGTAGACAGATTGTTCAGCATTCACTGCCATATAAACGGATGGATAATACAAAGAAATCCAGCAGCTTTTCTTTGTTTCTAACGCCTCTTTCATAACACATAACCTGGTATTTCTCTTTTGCTGAGGACCATACATTCTGTCTACTTGCATTCGATGGTTAGTCGTTTTTTTTTCTTGCTTTCTTCTACCATCATGTATACGAAGTCCTGTAGTTTCCTTTTCGAGTCGGCCATCAACACAGTGTCGTCTGTATATCTTATATTTTTAAGATTACGCCCACCGATAATAAATCCTGGTAGGGACTCCAATTCCCTTAGGAGAGGGTCTTTGTAGAGGTTGGATAATTTTTTTTAAAGACTTTCTTGTTGCTTCTTCCTTGTATCCATGGAATTTTCAGAATTCTTCTTTAGAATGACATACCTGCTGCCTCTAATGGACGTCAAACTCGAGAAGAAATTCAACTATCTCGGTATATCTGAATCGACATTGGAATCGGGAAATATGACTTTCAGAAACTAAACAAAGTATTAAAATATAGGAAAATCTCCCTAAAAACAAAGAAAAGCCTGCTGATCTAATCCCCTAAAATGAAGTGAATAATGAACAACTTCTTCATAGATAAAGAAAATATTTGAAGCGAGTGAGATTTGGCTCAGCCGGTGAATGTTGAGAATCTGATGAACAGGAGATGTGGTAAACGAGAAGTAGAGTTATACTTACAATCAGTTGGAATTACTAGGAAACGTAATGAGGAAAGAAGGCTTCGAGAATGTAACACTCACAAGACATATTGAAGAGAAGAGAAGCAGTTTCTGTCGACGAATTTTGAGAATCCGATGGACAGGAGATGTGGACAGCAAGAAGTAGAGCTATACTTACAATCTGTTGGAATTACTGGGAAACATAATGGGGAAAGAGGGTTTGGAGAATGTAACACTCACAAGACATATTAAAGACAAGAGAAGCAGGTAGTTTAGTAACTGATGTCTGAATCGCATTGGAATCTTTAAATCTGCCTTTCAGAAACTAAACAAAGTATTAAGAGATAGGACATTTTCCGTCTTTCAGAACCTTGCTTAGCTTTTAGAACGCCTCTTTCGCCAGTCCAATATCTCCAAATTCTAACTCATTACCTGGTATTTCTCTTTTGCTGGGGGCTATACATTTTGTCTTCTTGCAGTTGATGTTTAGTCCTTTTTCTCTAGCTTTTTTCTACCACGATTTTTAGAAGGTGCTGCGATTGCCTTTCCGAGTCAGCCATCAATACTCTGTCATTTGCTTATGTTATATTATTAAGATCACGCCCACCGATAATAATTCCTGGTAGAGTCTCCAGTTTCCTTGGGATAGCGTCGTTGTAGATGTTAAATAAATCTGGGGAGAAGACACATCTTTTTCTTCCACCCCTTTTTTTGATTTTGTGCAGCTGCTTGATTCATTTTCTCTCCGTATGCAGGCGAAGTGCTCCCAGTATAACTTCTGGATTTGAATAATTTCGAATAATTCTCCAACTAGATCGAGTTTTCCAAGCAGTTCAAATTGTCACAAATCCAAAATTACAACCTCTTTCTTTACTCATTTCACCCCAAGCAAGGCAATAAAGTCATTAAGACGCAAGGAGTTACTGAGTATAAGAGAACATGAGAAAAGAAAAATGAGAGAGAACAATAAAAACGAAGATAAATTAAGAAGACAGAAGTTAACGTTAGACATTGCGTTTAAATTTTTGAAAATCAAAATTAACTGGGAAACAAGAACCCGGAAGAGAGTTCCACAAGTAAGAAGTGCGATAGAAGAAACTGTTAGCATAGAACTTACGGTTATATTTCAACATTAAAATGATCACAGCTTGCTACCAATATCATAGAGCGCTTAAATTCATAAAGTCTAGCTATCCCTGTGGAATTCACTTCCCGCTGTGCTTATCAGACTTTCTGATTTCGAGCAGCGAGAAACGCTGACGAGTCTGTGTCGACGCGCACAGTCTCGTCTGGGGATTCTAGACAGCTACCCGACACCTTCTCTACGGGGAATTTTTGCCCGAGCCTACGGGTTCGGTTCACTTCACATTAAATTCGGCCTTGTACCCCATCTGACCTCCTGGTGAGTTTAGTGAATATCTACCATAGCGGAATGTGCATCAGAACAATTACCATGGAAGTGTTTGTAACTTACATCTTGTGCTTTTTCTCTTGCTAATAATCATATTTGAAGTTGATTGTTCTTTTTTTTTGTTCTCCCTTTCTTCTGACATTCTGTCTAGGAGGCCATGTTGTTTTCTTTCTGAGTCGGTCATAAAAAAAAAAAAACATCATCTGTGTATCTTATATTGTAATGATTACGCCCACCATTAATAAATCTTTGTAAGGTTTCCAGTTCCCTTAGGAAAACGTTGCTGTAGATCAGCGTTTCTCAACCGGGGTTCCCCGGAACCATAAAGTCCCGCAAAAGGTCTCCAAGGTTTCCGCGAGAACAGGTGTTACTTTATTTACCTTATGACATGTCAACATTGCCAGTAAAGTTTAGACTATTTTTATGAGATAGGTAGCTAGCTGTCATCGTTTTATAGTTGAAATGGATAGATACAACCGTAAGTTCTATGCTAACAGTTTCTTCTATCGCACTTCTTACATGTGGAACTCTCTTCCGGCTTCCCAGTTAATTTTGATTTTCAAAAACTTAAACGCAATGTCTAACGTTATCTTCTGTCTTCTTAATTTATCTTCTTTTTTATTGTTCTCTCTCCCTTTTTTAACTCATGTTCTCTTATACCCGGCAACCCCTTCCGTCTTAATGACTTTATTGCCTTGCTTGGTGTGAAATTATTAAGGAAAGAGGTTGTAATTTTGGATTTGTGACAATTTTTGTGAAAACTCCCTGATGAAGTTTTATAAACGAACACTATGAATTTTATTTAGCATTACCGAAAAAATTGACAAAGATGTATTAATTTTTCCTTAAACCAGTTATTCAAAAGTATATACTGTGATACCAGGCGAACCACGATGAAAATAAAATGAGAAAGATATCGCATATAATTTTTTTTTTTTTTTGCGTAGGTGTTCCTTGAGACATGTCATATATTTTAAAGGTTACGCAAGGGTAGAAAGGTTGAATAACCCTGCTGTATAGGTTAAATAAATCTGGGGAGAACACACATCATTGTCTCACCTGCCTCTTACCTGTCCAAAAATCAATTCATGCCTCTATTTGTTGGAAGGAACCAATGGTAATTACTAAAACTATTTTATCTTTGTATCCCTGTTAAATCTTTTCTCAATAATAAACTAATGAGGATTATTGTAATTCCATGACGGATTTAAAAACGGATCCTGAAACACATTTATAGTCGTTGTGGCAGGACACATAGAAACATTGGCTACAAGTTTCTAAGCACACACGTCTGCCTGAATGGCTAAACAATCCCTTTCACAGACAGCTGCTCAGGTATATCTTTCTCTCTGGTTGGTTGTGCTTGTGCTGCAACGGTTAGCAAATATGTAAGAGAAATCGATCTGCCGGGTACGTTGACTCTTGTTAAATGTATAAATCCATATATAGCCCCCGCAGCTATGGCTTAATGACAGAACTGACCCAGATCTATTGCCTTGAGGTAAAAACAAGGGTAAAAGAAGAAATACTCAAAACTTGAACAAGGATGAGCTCAGTCATTTTATCTTGAGCTAGGTACAAAACTGTCGCTTTACTACAGTTTATGTACATGTTTTTTCTTCTTCTTCTACTTCTTCTTCTTCTCATTTTTTCTTCTTCATTTTCTTTTTCTTCTTCTTCTCATTTTACTTTTCTTCTTCTTTGTCATCTTGTTTCTTCTTGTCCCTTTTTCTTCTTCTGTTTCTTCTTCTATTTCTTCTTCTTTTTTGTTTCTTCTGTTTCTTCTCATTTTTTCTTCTTCATTTACTTTTTCCTCTTCTTCTCATTTTACTTTTCTTCTTTTTTGTCATCTTGTTTCTTCTTGACCATTTTTTTTCTTCTGCTTCTTCTTCTGTTTCTGTTTCTTCTTATGTTTCTTCCCCCCTTTCTTCTTCTTCTTAAGTTCGTTCTTTCGTTCTTCTTTTCTTCTGTTTAATCTTCTTCCTTTCCTTCTGTTTTTTCTTCTTCCGTTCCTTCTTCTTTCTCTTTTTCTCCTTCTCCTTCCGTTACTTTTCTTTTTCAGTTTCTTCTGTTTCATTTTTCTTCTGCTTATCTTCCTCTGTTTCTTTTTTTATTTTGTTTCTTCTGTTTCTTCTCCACCTTTTTCTTCTTCTTCTGTTCGTTGCTTCGTTCGTTCGTTCTTGTTCTTGTTTTTCTTTTTCTTCTGTTCCGTCTTCTTTTTCTGTTTCTTTTTCTTCTTCTGTTCCTTCTTCTTTTTCTGTTTCTTCTTCTTTTTCTGCTTCTTCATATGTTTCTTTTTCTTATGTTCCTTCTTTTTCTTTTTCTGCTTATTTGTCTGTTTCTTTTTCTTCTGTTTCTTCTTTTTCATCGTCTTCTTTTCCTTCTGTTTCTTTAATTCTGTTTCTTCTTCTTCTTCTTCTTCTTCTTTTTTCTTCTTCTTCCCTCTTCTTCTTCTACTAATACGTCTAAATGAAAGAATAAAAAAAAATTTAATCGGTTCATTCGTGTTCCATTGCAAAGATGGGGATCACAGTTTCCTATACATTGTAGCCCGAAAGAAATTTTTTCTTTCTATCATCTCGCCGAAAACTTGTCACGCCATCCAATTACTCAAGCTCATTAGATAAGTTTCCTCTGTCTCTCTTACCATAAATCTGTCCTGTGAGTGTCATATTTTCCAAGCCCTTTTTCCTCATTATGCACCCTAGAAATTTCAACTGTCTCTTCCTGGTGTAAAGTTTAAGTGTCTTTTTTTGTTTTGTTTTTATTTTGTTTCCACTTTCTCCAAACATTTGTCGTTGGTCACATGTTGGATACATAGTATCCTCAGCATCCTTCTGTAGAACTGCATTTCTGTTGCTCCAATTCACTTCATCATCTTTGAGAGGCGTACATCAACACCGGTCCCCGTGCGATCGCCGGTTAATCAACATAGAGCCTAATCAGTACGTAGATGGATGCCAGCTTGGCAATATCAGGTGCTGTAAGATTGGATGTGCGGGTGGTGTAATGGATAATGGCTCGAAATTTTTAATCAGTTTTCTGTCTTTGTGAGGCGATCCGCTGCCATATAGGTTGACCCACAGTCTGTTTCGGTAAGTGCCGTTTCCCATCATGGCTCTCCACGACTTCCTGCTCCTTTTAGCTCTTAATAAACTTTGTTATTTCTCCTAACCCCTGTTCCGTCATCCACTTACTCATTATGTATATTATGCACTGTCTTATTCTCTCCCTCTTTCACCCTATCTGTCCCGTGAGTATCAAATTTTCCAAGCCGTCCTTCCTCATTATTTACCCCCAGAAACATCAACTGTTAAACATTTCCTTGCTGTTTCCATTTTCTCCAAAAGTTCGTCGTTACTCACATGTTTGGTCCATTATATCCTCAGCATCCGTCTGTAGAACTAAATTTCTGTTGCTTCAAATCTTCTTTTCATCTTTAAGGCAATCGTCCGGCACTCATACAGGAGGACAGATATCACATAGTAGTTCAGTAACATTTTCTTAGGTTCTAGATAATTTTTCTCTTGCTTAGCTTTTGGAAGTCATCTTTCGCTATTCCAATACGTCTTCAGATATCCGTGCCTCTCTCTCCGTCCTCTATTAAAAACACTTGTCAGATATTTAAATTTCCGCACGTGTTTTATTTTTGTACGCCCGCTTTGCTGTTCGCACTTTGGGCTTATCCTTTTGCACACTGTTTTCTGACGAAATTTTCCTGTTTCTTAATATTTTGCTTAGTTTTGAGAGGGCATATTTTGCTATCCCAGTGCGTCTCCTGATTTTGGCGTCTCACGTTCCGTCCTCTTCTCTACATCATTTAGTAACGTTGTATATTTACGGGGGGACACATCTTCCTATATGGCAATGAATGCTGAACATTCTCCCCAAAGATGAAGAAGAGACTTGAAACAACAGAAACGGGGTTCTGCAGAAAGATGCTGAGGATAATATGGATCAAATATATGGGAAAGAAAACTGGAAACAAAAGAAATCCTATATTTAACATCAGGTAGATGCAGTGGAAATTTCTGGGGAACGTAATGAGGAAAGAGGGCTTGGAAAATCTAATACTCACAGAACAGATTGAGGAAAAGAGGAACAGATGAAAGCAATGTGTAACTTACTTGATGACCTTGAGTAAATGGATGGTAGAACAGGGGAGAAATAGCAACAAGAGGAAACTTATTAATAGCAACAAGGAAAAGGAAGATAAGGAGACCCATGATAGGCAAAGAGAAATGAGTTTTCAGCCATTCACATCGTTACTTATAGTCGGTGTTATCCGACCGGGGTAACTGACTGACCTACATGAAGAAAAAGGATGAGGAAAATGCCCACAAATTCTTTATCGAGTGCTGTGAATAAAGGAAGATACATGGGATATAAAAGAAATTACAGGTAAATAAGGTACCGTAATTCCACATGTATAATACGCATTTTTCTAAAAAAACTGATAAGCAAAATCAGGTCTGCGTATAATGCACAGGTACAAAAAATTACCGTAAAATAAAATAAGAATTATCAAAAAATAAATAAAATAAAATTATTCTATGTTTAAAACTATTTTTTAAAAAATAAGATTAGGAAACGCTGGCCGTAATGAAATTGAAGAAGGACAATTTATAGGGTTTGATTACCAAACAAGGGGTGCGTATTATGCATCAGTAGAAATATTTTTCCCACACTTTCAGCATAATTTTAAGGGGTGCCTATTATGGATGAAGGCGTATTATACATGGGGAATTAGGGTAATTTTTTTAAAAATATTCC
This sequence comes from Acanthosepion esculentum, assembly GCA_964036315.1. Taxonomy (NCBI): domain Eukaryota; kingdom Metazoa; phylum Mollusca; class Cephalopoda; order Sepiida; family Sepiidae; genus Acanthosepion; species Acanthosepion esculentum. The sequence continues at coordinate 1,629,310 of OZ038518.1, read as the reverse complement.
CTGTTGAAATGATGCAGATTTAGTTAAGTGTGCATTAAGACTCCCTCAATTAAGGTACCGTTTATTTCATTCACAGTTCGGTATAACGATTTATTTACTTTATAATGAAATTTTAAAATAAATAATGGATCTTTTTTGCTTGTTTTTTGTTTTTTTTAAATAAAACGTTGGTTAGAATTAAACTGGAAGTTTTATAGTTTGCTTCTATTAATAAATTAATTTTTTATAAAAGAAACCAACAAGTCTTCCTTATTTTTTTTTTCTTTTAAAAGACGATTATTGTCATCCAGTTCAGAACAGTAAGCCGTTTACTTTGTTAAAAGTAATTACCAATCAATATTCATTTAAAAAAAAAAGATCGATTTGTAATCAAATCTAATTACCGAATTAGGCCGTACCTTGTTGCTGAAATCTGCTAATAAAGTAAAATGAAATAAAATGAAATAAAATAAAATAAATATAAAAACAGATAAATGAATTTTAACCAAATGTGGCAGAAGGAATTTTTCAGAAATTTATTTCTTTCATTTGTAAAAAAAAAAAACTGAAACTGTTTCCAGATGTGATGGTGAAATGAAATGAAATGAAATTGAAATTCATTCCCCGTTTTGAAATTGTCAAATATCAGTTTCCTCGGATCTCGATAGTGCGATTGCCCTGCATAAATTCGATGGTGTTATCAAATTTGCTGGTAAAAAAACAAAAAAAACTGACATCTCGAAATCGGCCATTTCCTCAATGTCATGACCGGCTTTAACTCTGTCTTTTTTACAAATACTTTTCATGGCAATTGTTCTGATGGGATGTCTTACTCGACTGCAAGTATTTAAGTGTGCTACTATATGAAAAACTAAGTTTTGCCGTTTTACTATTGGAATATCTACAGTCAGTCAGTTATGTGCCATACGTGATACACGTTTAGACGATCATGTATCTTTCTATACATGACTGACAAGGCAGATTTTTTCCTGCAGTAGGTTGCCATATCTTTCTGCGGTAGACCATTTGCCATCCAAGGCTATAGAACCCGGTCTGTCCTGCTACTTACCCATGGCTGGGTGGAGAAGGAGAGGATTCATACCTTTCCCAAGGGTATTTGCACTTAAGTGAATGTAATGGATTTGATTGAAATTCGAACTCGGCATTCCGATTCCTCAGTCCGAGACGCTATCCATTACTCCACCGTAATAATAAAAATTAGCTCTAACCTTGAAAATTATTAAGCTTTCCTATTTATGACGCAATAGTAACCAGTCTACCGCAGAATGAAACGGCAGCCTACATCGTGAAGGTTTTCTGCTAAGACCAATCATGAATCGAAAGAGATCTGATCGCCCAAGCGTGTATCGCGTATTGTACTTAAGTGACTGAACTGTTAGGTTGCCCGAAAAAATGTTCAATTTCCGAATCAACATGTATTCCTGATTTTGTAAGTTAGCAGAGATATGAACTTTCGACATCTATACGTTTCTACCATCGAGTTAAGAATTTATTTATGTCATTAAGATAAAACTCTATAAGTTTGAACAACCACAAATGTGTGAATTCTGTTTCTGCATCTTCTTTGCAAAAATCTTTTCGCTTAAAAATATTGTCAAAATGCTCGAAAACATACTAGTCACTGGTCGCGAGATCATCCGAATATGGTGGCTGTGTGAAAATAACGTATTTCAAGTCGGTGAGCTTTTACAGTGTCATCCTGAGAACACGTGATCGAGCATTGTCATGAATCAGAAGAGATTGCCATTTCTTTCTGCGGTAGGTCAATTGCCATCCAAGGCTATAGATCCCAGTCTGTCCTGCTATTTACTCATAGATGGGGGGGGGGGAGAAGATAATAATACTTTCCCAATGTATTAGCACGTCAGTCAGTTATGTGGCATGAGTGATACACGCTAAGGCGATCATGTATCTTTTGATACAGGACTGACGAAGCGGATCTTTTCCCGCAGTAGGTTGCCATTTCTTTCAGCGATATGCCAGTTGCTATATAACCCAGTCTGTCCTGCCATGATCGCCTAAGCGTGTATCACGCATGCCACATAAATGTGTCACGTGCTAATACCATTGGGAAAGGTATGAATCCTCTTCTACTCCTCCCGGCTATGAGTAAATAGCGGGACAGACTCGGTTCTATAGCCTTGGATGGCAACCGGTCTACCGCAGAAAGTGGTAGCTGTGTGATAATAACGTACTTCAAGTCGGTGAGCTTTTACCGTGTCATCCTGTGAACATGTGATCGAGCATTGTCATGAATCAGAAGAGACTGCCATTTCTTCGTGCGTTAGGCCAGTTGCCATCCAAGGCTATAGAACCCAGTCTGTCCTGCTATTTACTCATAGCTGGGGGTGGAGAAGGAGAGGATTTATACCTTTCCCAAGGGTATTAGAACGTCAGTCAGTCATTTATGTACCATACGTGACAGACGGTTAGGTGAGGATGTATCTTTCAATACATGACTGACGAGGCAGATTTTTTTCCCGGGGGTGGTTGCCATTTCTTTCTGCGGTAGACCAGTTGCCAGGTCTGTCCAGCTATTTACCCATAACTGGGAGAGAAGAAGAGGATTCATACCTTTCCCAAGGGTATTAGCACATAAGTGAATGTAATGGATTCGACTGCAATTCGAACTCGGCTCTCCGATTTCTCAATCCATTACTCTACACCTGCACAGTACGAGGCAAAAAATTGAACGCACCCATAGAAAGTCGATATTTGTATTATTACCAAGACAAGTGAGTAATAGAATTCGTTTATTTATACGAGGTATTAATACGCTTGAATATATGTACATTATACAGGTAAAAAGCCCAATTGAAAAAGATTTGGGCGATAGTAGACAAGCATTACCGTAATAGGAACGTCTACACAGAAGATGAGCTTTTTTTGCGAATTAAAGAAATGCTGGAAAAATCTGGCGAGACATCCGGAAGAGGCATGTCACGTGGAACTAGAACAATCTACTCCAGTGGACGAAATAAAAGTTTGGTTTGAAATTCCAATCACCTGAAGAAGTCCGGAGTGTACAACAGCTGAAACGTTGTGAATATGGATGGCAGTGAAGATGAGGATAATGTCAATAATGTAAAAAATGTTGAGAGTTATTTTATTATTTTTATTTCATTTATTTTAAACATAGTTTAAATATTATTGTCTCATTTTCTTTATAATTTTTATTATTATAATTATTTTATGTTTTTGTAACAATAATAATATCCCTACAATATATCCCTACGCGCACTGACACACCAGTGCAGGTATAATCGAGAACATAAAAAATCCCAATATAATATATATTTAATAACTTTATTTATACGAGGGTCATTCAATAAATAAGGTGAATTTTTCGGTATAAGGGCTTCTAATACAGATAGAAGCTTACTCTTTTTTATTTTATTTTGTTTTTTTTGTTTTACTTCTTTTTCACATGGATTTAATTTCTTTTGCAGATTAAAAAAAAACTTTGAGAGTTTTAGCGATTAACAAAGATGGCCGACCAAGAAGCATGCTCCAGGATTGAACAGCGGTCAGTTATCAAGGTTTTGGTTGCTGAAGGGTGCAAACCAGTTGAAATTCATAGGAGAATGTCAACTGTGTATGGTGCCACATGTTCCAGCCAAAAAAGGTTTACAAGTGGGCTAAATTGTTTAAAGAAAGACGGAGCAGTGTTGAGGATGAAGACAGGCCTGGGAGGCCTACAGAAGTGAGGTCTCCTGAGGTGATCGAATCAGTCAATGACCTCATTCAGTCTGACAGAAGGGTGACAGAGAATGACATTGCAAGGACTTTGAGCTTATCTGTTGGGACAAACGCAGGGGTCATCAGTCAGAATGAGTCACCTTGCATCATGAAAACGCAAGGCCTCACACAGCAGGCCAAACGGTGCAGACCATCAACGAGCTGAGCTGGGAACTGCTCCCTCATGCCCCTTACAGCCCAGACCTTGCCCCTTCAGACTTTCCCCTGTTTGATCCCTTGAAAGCGTTCACGAGAGGCACGAAGTTTAAAAGTGACGATGAAGTCAAAAGTGTTGTGAGCGACTGGCTGAGACATCAGTCCAAAGATTTTCAACGCTGAGGGAATACGGAAGCTTGTGCACAGATGGGAAAAGTGTGTGACATTGCTGGGAGACTACGTTGAAAAATAAAATAAAAAGTAAGCTTCTATTTGTATTAGAAGAAAAATTCACCTCATTTATTGAATGACCCTCGTATGTTTCACTAGACATCCCGTGACCAGTTGGATAACTGACGGTACTGGTTATAAGTTGATTTCAACATTCCATTTAAATGTAAGTTAATTTTATTATG
>OZ038518.1:1590000-1622500 GCA_964036315.1 Acanthosepion esculentum | reverse complement strand
CTTCATCCCGAATCGTACGCTGACGGCTTAGTGGGAGAAGTTCGGACTGACGCAAATTCAGTCGGGTTTCGATCCTAGCTAGAGGCAACCGGACGTCTAGCCACACTGATGAGCTGCGAAACAGTCTGTCTGTGCATGACAAAAAATATATATATATATATATACGCAAATATATATATATTCTGCTTTTATATTCATGTGTACATGTTTACTCTAGTGACGTTCCTCTATCTGCGAGACTTTCATTTGAAACATTTCTTGGCATTTTACAGTCGACAGATGCATTTGTGACTTGGAAACATTTTCTTACTACACTTAAACCCTAGGCTATAGATTTGAAATAATTTAAATTTTAAAATGACAAATTTGGCAAATCCATTATTATAATGTTTCAGTAAAGGATTGCTGAAATTTGTCAGATGTCGAAATGAAAACTCTGTTTCATGACATTCGTAATAAAACCTTTTCCGTCGATGACGGCTCTTTCGTTAAGTTAATTAATATTGTAAAGTAGTTTTCATATTCATTTGATATTAATTGGGGTAAGGAAGAAGAGAATCTGATGCTAAGTTGAGGCATGACTGAAACAAACAAAAAAAAAAACAATGTTGTATCTCTCAGCAATAAAATCCAGAAAAATGTCCTTACTTTCGCTTCCGTCTGATTGGGTAGTCGTTCAGCATTAGTGAGCGAGCTAGATGGCTGTTTATATTCTATGTAACGTTTCCCTTCTGGGCGTAGGAGATCATGGCTCTCCACAATTTCAAGACCTTTGTAGCTCTTAATAAAATTTAATCTTTGTGATATCTCTCCTGAACCCTTTGTCGCCATCGATTTATACAATCCTGCTAGTAAGGTTATGCAATGCATTTCTCTGTTCCTGCTGCATTCGATCTGCCCTGTGAGTAATACAAGATATCTTCAAAAAGACTAGCTCTTTAACCACTACACCATGCTGAGGCGTCTTAAAAAAAAAGAAACTCAGTTTGACCTATAGTCGGAAGTATGAACCTTCGAGTTAGGATCGAACTCAGTACTCCCTGGCAATGATTACCAAAACTAGCTCGGTAGCCATTCTTCATTGCTGGAGCATTTGTTAAAAAAAAGTAACCTACTTAACATAAGTCCACATGTTTGGAGCACCCAGTGAGAACTCATTTCTCTATATTAATGGTAACACCGCGTAGATCACGAAAGGTTATCTGGCGGCAATTTAGTCTAATGACAACCAGACAAGCTCGTTAACCAGTACTATACGTCTAAGTGTTAGCATATAGACGCAAATAGGAGGTACCGTGAGGATAGAAACTATTACTCAGTAGTTGTAAATTACAGCCAGACTAGCTCGTTAACCAGTACTATACTTTTAGATGTCAGCATGTGACCGCAAATATGGGACACCTCGATCATCGAAATTATTACTCGGTTGTTGTTTAATTAAAACTAGACTAGCTCCTTAACTAGTACTATACGTCTAGGTGTTAGCGTATGGCCGCAAATATGAGATACCTCAAAAACTGAAATTATTTCTCAGTATTTGTTTCAAGACATCCATACTAGCTCGTTAGCCAGTACGCATGGTTGCCAACACTGTGGGGTAAAATATACGGACCTAGTTTAGTTGACGATTGTTTGTAAGTAATCGAGTTTGATACTAATATTTGTGGTTAGATGTCAATTTTTTTAAAGACGGTACAGCATTGGTTAATAGTGTAGGTTGACTTTTCACATTAGAAAATCAACATTGCACTCGGCGTGAAAGTTGCTGTTTGATGTGCGATGTACTGACGCAAAAATTAAATTAATAGCTTTTACCAACTTTTGAACGTTGAGTTTCAAAAAATCTCTTTAAAATGTACAGAAATACGTAATTCCCACAGGTTTTTGCTTACAAACTGACTTCAAAATTGTACTATTTCAAGAATAAATCCGAATAAATTTGATGTCTTTTGTATGATATACATTGAATGGAAAATATAGATAAATCTAGAATTCTGATTATGAATTATCACAAGCAAAGTATGCAATTTTTTACAGTATTCAATAAGTAAAAAAAGTGTAAAAATATGGTAAAAGTTTACAAAAAAGACGATTCAATAAATAGGATCTTTTAGATAATTTTTAGATCATAATTCTGTAACTTAGGGAAGGTTACTGAATAGAATTATCAACGAATGTTGGTAATGAACGATAATACTTAGGACAAGAACAACGCATATAAGACTCGCCGTAGAAGAAGTAGACAACTGCAAGTGAATTCCACAATGAATCTCCAAATGCTGGATCTACCAACCGCCCCACGCGGTCAGATGTGGTACAAGGCTGAGTTTAATGTGGGTCATCCGTGCATGTAGGCTTTACCAAATATTCCCCGTAGACCCCGTATAAAACGGGGTCGGGTAGGTGTTTCCCGAGACGAGAATCTGCCCTTCGACATACCCTTATCTGGGGATCCTCTCTGCCCGGGGACAAAGAGTATGAACAGGATAGCTGGAGACGAATCTTTAACTGCAGGATATCTACCAAAAACTCCACGCGGTCAGATGTGGCACAAGGCCGAATTTAATGTCGGATGTCCGAGCTCGTAGGCTCGGACAAACATTCTCCGTAGACCCTGTATAATATGGGGTCGGGTGGCAGTTTCCCGAGACGAGACTGCCAGTCGGCATAGCCTCGTCTGGGGATCCTTTCTACCCGGAGGCAGAGAGTTTGACCAGCAGAGCTGGAGACGAATCTCCGACTGAGGATATCTACCAACAGCCCCACGCGGTTAGATGTGGCACAAGGCCGAATTTAATGTGGGGTATCCGAGCCCGTAGGCTTGGTCAAAAATTCCCCACAGACCCCGTATAAAACGGGGATCGGGTAGCTGCTTCCCGAGACGAGACTCTGCCCTTCGACATAGCCTCGTCTGGCGACCCTTTTTGCCGGGAGGCAGAGAGTTTTCCCAGTACAGCGGGAGTCGAATCCCCAACTGCAGACCAACATACAGTATTTACTACTGCATTTATGTGAATGTGGACATACCCATTATCGTTCGCAGGTATGCTACAACACATAATTAATTAAAAAAAAAATTAAAAAAAGATAAAAGTGTATAATAGAAAATAATACTGCTGGACACAATTATTAAACAAAATGTTTTACATTTTGATTGGTTGATGAGAATCATACTAAAACTACTGCACCGTATAACGTATTACATCATAATATAGCTAAATTGTTAAGTGTAAACTCCCTTTGAACTAAATGAAGGTCTTACTTGATGTTACAATGATTTAGTAATAATGTACTTGTCCGTGCATCTTGTCCATATAAAATTTGTAAATCTTCAGTAAATTATAAACGTTATAAGGCTTTATAAAATTATAAATGTCATATGGCTTTCACTGATCACTGGAATGAAATTCCAACGTTACGATTTTGAACCTAAAATTTAATCTTCAAACTAATTTCCTCAAAAAACGGAAACGGTTTGGAAATAAAAAGGTGTCGTTATTTATCAATCGGAACTCAAACTTAGAAATTTTTGTGCAATATCACGCTTCCAAAATCGACCTGCCCTATTAAGTAGAGGTTCGCGGCTTTAGTGACCTAGTTCTCCGATTATCTTTTTGGCTAGGATTTACCGTTATCTAATGTCAACAACCTCAATGAGTAACTCTCTACCTTGAGTGACTTTAGGCCATTATTAGTAAAAAAAAAAATGTAGTAATTGACCGAAGGCTTCTCGCTTTCAAGAAATTCGGGAATTCTTGTATTATTATGTTTAGCTTGCACATCTTGGCATTGGCAATTCTTAAAGCAACATTGTTCGCTGTTTTCTGGTTTGATTATGACAAACACGGCATGGATTATCAAATATGTACACTTTCTTTCCTTCTTTCTTTTATCTTTCTTTCTTTCTTTAATCCTTCTTTTCTTCTTTCTTTCTTTAATCTTTCTTTCTTTATTTTTTAATTCTGCTTTCTTTCTTTCTTTCTTTTTCTCTTTCTTTAATCCTTTCTTTCTTTCTTTTTTCATCCTTCTTTCTTTATTTTTTAATTCTGCTTTCTTTCTTTCTTTCTTTTTCTCTTTCTTTAATCCTTTCTTTCTTTCTTTTTTCATCCTTCTTTCTTTATTTTTTAATTCTGCTTTCTTTCTTTCTTTCTTTTTCTCTTTCTTTAATCCTTTCTTTCTTTCTTTCTTTAATCCTTCTTTTCTTCTTTCTTTCTTTAATCTTTCTTTCTTTATTTTTTAATTCTGCTTTCTTTCTTTCTTTCTTTTTCTCTTTCTTTAATCCTTTCTTTCTTTCTTTTTTCATCCTTCTTTCTTTATTTTTTAATTCTGCTTTCTTTCTTTCTTTCTTTTTCTCTTTCTTTAATCCTTTCTTTCTTTCTTTCTTTAATCCTTCTTTTCTTCTTTCTTTCTTTAATCTTTCTTTCTTTATTTTTTAATTCTGCTTTCTTTCTTTCTTTCTTTTTCTCTTTCTTTAATCCTTTCTTTCTTTCTTTTTTCATCCTTCTTTCTTTATTTTTTAATTCTGCTTTCTTTCTTTCTTTCTTTTTCTCTTTCTTTAATCCTTTCTTTCTTTCTTTCTTTAATCCTTCTTTTCTTCTTTCTTTCTTTAATCTTTCTTTCTTTATTTTTTAATTCTGCTTTCTTTCTTTCTTTCTTTTTCTCTTTCTTTAATCCTTTCTTTCTTTCTTTTTTCATCCTTCTTTCTTTATTTTTTAAATCTTCTTTCTTTCTTCAATCATTTCTTTCTGCTTTAATCCTTCTTTCTTTCTTTCTTTCTTTCTTTCTTAAATCCTTCTTTCTCTCTCTCTCTCTCTCTCTCTGTAATCCTTCTTTTTTCTTTCATCCTTCTATCTTTCTTTTTTTCTTCTTTTTTCTTTACTCCTTCTTTCTTTCTTTAATCTTTCTTTCTTTTTTCTCTCTTTGATTCTTTAATCCTACTTTCTTTCTTTACTTTCATCTTTCATTCTTTCTTTCTTTCTTTAATCCATTTATATTTTCTTTATTCTTTCTTTCTTTAATCTTTTTCTTTCATTAATGCTTGTATCTTTCTTCCTTTAATCTTTCTTTCTTTCTTTCTTTCTTTGAGTCTTTAATCATTGCATCTTTCTTTCTTTCTTTCTTCTTTCTTTCTTTCTTTCTTTCTTTTTTCTTTCTTTCTTTCTTTTTTCTTTCTTTCTTTCTTTCTTTCTTTTTTCTTTCTTTCTTTCTTTCTTTCTTTGAGTCTTTAATCATTGCATCTTTCTTTCTTTCTTTCTTTCTTTCTCCTTTATTTAATCCTTCTTTCTTTCTTTCTTTCTTTCTCATATACATTTTCTCTCTTTTATGTGTTCGCCTTGTTGCAATACGCTCTTGAGATTCAATAGAAGAGACGCCATGTTCTCTTTACCAGACACGTCTCATCTGATAAGTCACGTCAACACACTTTCAGCTGGATAATTAATTCCCTGGGGACAGTGTCGGAAGTCGCTGGAAGCAAAATTGCCATTTCGTCTTCAATATTGTCTTTCGATTAGCCTGCGTCAAGTCTAATGAAACAAGGTCGAAGATAAAGAAAAGAAACGTCAATTTCGGTCATACAGAATCTGAGAATCTAGCAAAATTTATAAGCGCCCCAAATTATTTGGATTATGCTGGAAGATTATAACAACATCAATTTACATCAGGGAAGAAGAAAATTATGGCATCAAGAAATGAAAGCACCAGTCAAGAAAGAATATTTCCAGTTAACCTGGCCGTCATCCTCGAAAAAGACCCCCAATCTGTGCTTGACTGGGGCAGAAAATGGCTTGTAAACTTTAATGCCTCCAAAACGAAACTGCTGTCATTTACCCACCATAAAGAAATCTCCCAGCCTCCTATCAGCATGGCTGAGGCTCAAATTCACGGGAGTGTCTCTCTGCGCCTTACATTTTCCACTGACCTGAGATGGAACAACTACATTGGATCAATTAGTTTCATCTACCGCAAATAAAGTTGGTTCTATAAATCTACTGTTCGTCCTTGCATTGAATACTGTTGCCATATAAGGTCTGGTTCCCCCGCTGTTCATCTCGAGGTTCTTGACAAAATCCAAAGAAGGATATGCAATGTAATAGGTCCTGACCTGGCATCTCGACTCCAGTCACTTTCTCACAGACGTGATGTGGCTTCGCTTTGTCTTTTTCTACAAGTACTTTCATGGTAACTGCTCCGACGAGCTCCTTTCACTGGTTCCCAAACTGCATGAATTTTAGCGTGATTCTAGGTTGGCATCTCAGTTCCACCCTTTCACTTTCGAAACGACTAAATGCAGCCATCTTTTCTACTCCAACGGCTTTTTTCTCTCGCACTTCCCGACAGTGGAACTCGTTCCTCTTACTTGCTTCCCTGTTAGCTTTAATATACAAATGTAATGCCAATCGATATCTTCTGATGCCTTGATCCTGACCCCCGTCCTTCTCTATCCTTTTCTCAAACACCACTCCTTACTCTTAACCACTTGCGTTCTACTGTCACTTTCGTTTTGCTTGGGGTGAAATGCTTTAAAAAAAAAAAGAAAAAAAATGTTTAGACTCCCCCCGCCATTGAAAGCATTATTATATCCGTGATCATCATCATTATGCTTTCTTCTTCTTCTTCTTCTTCTTCTTCTTCTTCTTCTTCTTCTTCTTCTTCTTCTTCTTCTTCTTTTAACCCCGGAAGGAGTGTTTGGGACACCGGCGTCCTGGGCTGTCCAGTTGTCGTACTTGTGTTCCCGAGCCTGGCTCTCCGCGAATGGTTTCTTAGTGTGCTCATCATGTGGTGTCACTCGGTCGTTTCAACCTGGTGGAGCCCATCCCTCTCCAGCCCTAGATCATAGCCGGTGTACCCCAACCTGATGGCTTGTCTTGGTCGGGAGCACGTGCCTGTTGTTGTTCATCTGACGAAGCCGTCTGCCCTGGCTGCTGACCTGCGCCGAGGAGGTCCCGATGGTCCTTCTCAAGGGAGAATCAGCCCACCAGCTGAAGCGGTTTAACGTGGCATAGCAACTCACTTGAGAGATTTAGAACATAGATGAGGACAAGTGATACACTTCCACCCGACGGTGTAGCGTGCCAAACATCAAAGACCCCCCCACCTATACTCATGATATAATAAGGTCTTAATACACTTTGCCTTTTATATAAATATTTCCATGGCAATTGTTCTGATGAACAATGCACTATGGTACTTAGACTTTATGAATTTCAGCGCAGTACTAGATTGGCAGTAAGGTCTCATCAGTTTACAGTTATAACGACCAGACGTAACTGTAAGTTCTTTGTTAATAGTATCTACCGCCCGTGGAACTCTCTTCCGACTGCGTACTTTGCGTTCTAATTTTATCTGCAAATATTTAAATGCAATATCAATCGTTATCTAGTGTTTATATATTATTAGTGATTATATATTATGTCTTTAAAATCTAGTGTTTATATATTATTAGTGATTATATATTATGCCTTTAAAATCTAGTGTTTATATATTATTAGTGATTATATATTAAGCCTTTAAAATCTAGTGTTTATATATTATTAGTGATTATATATTATGTCTTTAAAATCTAGTGTTTATATATTATTAGTGATTATATATTATGCCTTTAAAATCTAGTGTTTATATATTATTAGTGATTATATATTATGCCTTTAAAATCTAGTGTTTATATATTATTAGTGATTATATATTATGCCTTTAAAATCTAGTGTTTATATATTATTAGTGATTATATATTATGCCTTTAAAATCTAGTGTTTATATATTATTAGTGATTATATATTAAGCCTTTAAAATCTAGTGTTTATATATTATTAGTGATTATATATTAAGCCTTTAAAATCTAGTGTTTATATATTATTAGTGATTATATATTATGTCTTTAAAATCTAGTGTTTATATATTATTAGTGATTATATATTATGCCTTTAAAATCTAGTGTTTATATATTATTAGTGATTATATATTAAGCCTTTAAAATCTAGTGTTTATATATTATTAGTGATTATATATTATGTCTTTAAAATCTAGTGTTTATATATTATTAGTGATTATATATTATGCCTTTAAAATCTAGTGTTTATATATTATTAGTGATTATATATTATGCCTTTAAAATCTAGTGTTTATATATTATTAGTGATTATATATTAAGCCTTTAAAATCTAGTGTTTATATATTATTAGGATTATATATTATGCCTTTAAAATCTAGTGTTTATATATTATTAGTGATTATATATTAAGCCTTTAAAATCTAGTGTTTATATATTATTAGTGATTATATATTAAGCCTTTAAAATCTAGTGTTTATATATTATTAGTGATTATATATTATGCCTTTAAAATCTAGTGTTTATATATTATTAGTGATTATATATTAAGCCTTTAAAATCTAGTGTTTATATATTATTAGTGATTATATATTATGTCTTTTCTTTTTCCTTGAGGAACTTCTATAAGAAGATAGATCTTAATGAGTTTCGTTGTTAGCCTACTGCACAATCCCCTAATCTAGAGGATCAGGTTTTGAATTTAGGGTTGTCCTACTCTTAGACCAGTTGCCACCCAAGGCTTTAGAACCCGGTCTAACCTGTTATTTACCCATAGCTGGGGAGGAGATGAAGAGGATTCATACGTTTCCCAAGGATATTAGCACGTAAGTGAATGCAATGGATTCGACTGGAATTCGAACTCGGCTCTCCGATGCCTCAATCCGAGTCGCTATGCATTACTCTACTGTGCTTCCTCGTCTTCGAAATGATTCTTCCTTTATTGTTCTCTTTCCTTAATAATGTTTTTTACTTATTCTTTCACACTTAGTCCCCCCTCAACTTGAATCTTAGTGGCTTTACTCTCTTGCTTACGGAGAAATGATTAAAAAGATTTCTTTATTAGAGCTTTTTCCGCTGTCAGTGTGATTTCTCATCTACAGCATGGCCGTTCGTTTTGGACGATGTCTGTCTGCTCAAGCCCGTATTTATTTCTTCATCATGCACAGACGGAACTCCTGGTTTATATTGTATCTCTCTTCAATGCTGGTCAGGTATGTGCCTCATACACGGTTTTTAATTTAGTTGTCCTTCTTATATACTGGTTACCAACCACGGATAGACTCTAGTATGCCCAGCTATTTAACCTATAGATAGGGGATTCATACCTTTCTTAAGTGTATTTGCCCGTAACTGAATACAGTTGAACTTCTTTGATCAACTACCAACTTCATACCACTTCTTTTATTAAAGACGCCTCTGCAAAGAAGTAACGAGCTAGTCTGGTTGAAGATTGCTCGTGAGTAGAGTTCAGTCTGAACTGGTTGCATTATAAATGTGGCTATGTTCCAGGTTAAGCCACCATTTTTAAGGGAAGCCTCAACGTGGGATAATATTTACGGATCTAGCTTAGTTAATGATTGCTAGTGAGTAATCGAATTTGATACTCATTGTATCCACCATATTTGTGGCTGTATGTCAAATTGAAAATTGTTCTCGCTCCTTAATAAGGTTTTTATCTTTCTTATCCTTTTACACTCAGTAACCCCTTGTGTTTTAGTGGCCCTATTGACTTCCTTGGGATGAAATAATTACAATAAATACACGGACAGTATTGAACAGCTGTAAAAAAAAAGGAATGAAAACATGCATTATTCGCAAAGAGATTTATACCGTTATTTCATGCAAGAAATTATATCTTATATATAAAGTACAATATATGTCTGTTTGTGCGTGTGTGTGCTTCCAAGCAACTCCTTCGCTCCCACTGGTCCGATTTCAACGATTCATAGCTCATTCAGAAGCCCTAGAAAAGTTAGGCACAGGAAACGATTCTCGTTGAGGTCAGATTCAAGGTTGCCAGATTATGCGAGGTTAAAAATATATATTAATATATTATACTAGCCATTATCGTTGCTTTCATGTTTCAAGACGCTGTAACTATTAATTAATTTTGTATCCAAAATTGCAGTTAGCTTAAAATTTTAAGCTAGCTTAAAAGCCGCACTATCCGGCGTCATTTAAGCTAGCCTCTGCGGAGGACCCTTAGTTTGGCCATCATCACAATAGCTAGGGAGTAGATACGATAGGCATCAATAAACTACAGAAGAATTCAAAATTGTTCGCTGCATTTAAGTGTTGGATTAATGTTTAAGCTTACCTTATAAAAGTTCAACGTTTCTTCTTCATTTGCTACTTAATTTAAAGACGATTTGATGTACGTAGATCTTTATTTTCCGTAGAATTATTTTTTATTTCATGGGTGACAGAAGGGGAGGTGAGTTTATAAGATAAATTTAATATAATGTAAAGATGGGAAAATAGAAATTAGAATTAGTTATACATTCAATATTTCAACAGTTAGAGAAACATAATAGTTAATTAAGTCAAACCTATATTATGGAATCTATATGAATAAATGCGAAATTCGAGCTCATTTCGCCCATGGATTCTGACATTATAAAGATTCAGATTCAGGCTTGCCAGATTATGCGATGTTAAAAATATATATTAATATATTATACTAGCCATTATCGTAGCTGTCATGGTTTAAGGGAAGTAACTCTTATTTTCCTTTTGTATCCAAAATTGCAGTGACGTTTTATTATAAACTAGCTTAAATGCCTCTCTATCGGGTGGCATTTAAGCTAGCTCCTGTGGAGGACTTTTGGTTTGGCCATCATCACAATAGCTAGGAGTAGATGCGATAGGCATCAATAAATTGCAATATGAGCTCGGGTAAAAACATGACATTGACAACAGCAAAAAATTGCAATATGAGCACAGGTAAAAATGGCTGCTGAAGACATTAGGTTTATAATACCCCAAAATTCATACACAGGTGATATTAAGGCACAGTGGATAAAGGCTTGATTAGATCCAGTGATAGGACCTAAAGAGTGTCAGTTCAATACCCGGTTAAGGCAGTGGCGAACTTGGAGAGGGGAATTAACAGGAGATAACCGATAGCTGACATCCATTAAACATGGCACGTGGAACTAGAACATTCTACCCCACTGAGCGAAATACAGTGTTCAGTTCGACATTCCAACCACCTGAAGATAGCCGGAGTGTACAACGGCCGAAACGTTGTAATAAATATGGCGACAAAGATGAGGACAAAAGTCTGAATAATGTAAATAGAATTCATTTTTTTGCGAGTGAATATTTTATTAACACTTTTTTTTTGAGAATAACAGTTATTTTACCTGCTGCAAGTTCTGCTATTTAACCCATAGCTAGGGGGAGAAAATGAAAAGAAAAACTAATGTAACCAACCCGACTGGAATTCGAACTACTTTCCAGATTCAGTGGCACTATTACACCGCGATAACTTCCTACCAGGAGACAAACTCAATTGATTTGATAATAACGGAAATATAAAGTAGGATATTCACAAATTATTACATAACACTTTACGGAGACAGTGACGCGGTTCGTGGCTGAGATAATTGCAATTTCATAGGCATTTCTTTGTTCGAGGCCAGTTAAAAGCAAAGGAATTCTAAGACCGGTTTTACAAGCGAGCAGATCTTTCCGAATCTCTTCGAAGTTAATCTTTTGACAATAAAGAAATTAATACAATTATAAGAGATTTTAGACGAAATATAAAAAAAAATATAGATTTGTTTTTTTGTTGTTTTTTTTTTGTTTTTTTTGTTTTTCGCAGACATCAATTTGTCGATTGGTTTTCGTAGCAGAACTAAAAAAAAATAAATATTTGGAGCTTTCTTAAGTTCTTGCCGATAACGAAGCGACTTTTCGTCAGTTTTTATTCTTCATTTTTATTCTTTGTTAGTTGATTTAATTTCTTTTTTCAAAGAAACTAATGATAGACAATCATTGTAAACTTTGAAAAAACAAAAAAAATTGAATTAAAAGTACTAAAGAAGAATTCTGGACACAATAATCTTTTTTGAGGAAATACTCCAGTGCTCTTCAAATATGGAGAATTGCCTGGAAAGAAAGTCTCCAAACAAAACACTTAGGTCTGTCTGCGAGTCAAGGAGAATTGTCTACTACAAAATGTTTGGGCAGGAATTAATGATTAGATGCAAATAAAACGCCACACCCAAACGAAAAAAAAAAAAAAACGCTACAAGAATTTTGATTGGCTTTTAATGATTTATTTCGTCCGAAATATTTTATACAAGTCCAGTTTTCTTGACGCGTAGACAGAACTGTGCGTTGAGTTTTAGGCTTTACATCAAATATCCTATAAGCACACACACACACACACACCGAGCATTTGTGTGTGCGTATGTGTGTGTGTGTGTGAGATACATATATATATATATATATATATATATATATATATATATATATATATATATGGAGAGAGAGAGAGAGAAAGGGAGAGAGAGAGTCATTAGATCTAAACGTGCTTTGCGTTGACGGTAGGTTCTTTGTGGCCGAGAGGTCAAAAGTACGGTTTCCCCGAGGATAGCGCATGTTCAAAACCTGCCAGAAAACGCATCAGTCACTTATGTGCCACGCGTGATACACGCTTAGGCGATCATGTATCTTTCGATACACGACTGACGAGGCAGATTTTTTTCCCACACTAAGTAGCCATTTATTTCTGCAGTAGACGAGTTGCCTATAGAACGCCGTATGCCCTGATATTTATCCAGACCTGGGTAGGTGGTGGGGAGAAGAATAGGTTTCATACAACGACGCTATCACAAGTGGTCATTTCAAACACCATGATGTTTACTGCATATAGTATGCAGCTTTTTTCTGAATCTTCTGGGTAGGCCTCAGATTAACACTCTGAAATGTTCGTTTTAGAGCTCCTGGTTCGAATGCCAAACAGTATAGTATACGGTTTCCAAATTTCTGGCAGAGTGAATTGCGTCATAAGGCTTTTTTTCTCAGAGACGGTGCCCAACTGACATTAATATACTGTGCAGTCGACAAAATTAGAAAAACAAAACAAGCGTATACGTGAAATTAAAATATAAAACGACCATAATTTACTCATTGTACCCTATACTGTTTAATAAATAAACGGAGGGTCTACTCAAATATGGTTATCTATTGAGAACAACGTTTAAAGTTATAAAATTTGTCGGATTAATGAATAATTTTTAAAAAATCCATTTCTTTAGAAACTGCTTTGTTTACATTTGGATACGAGACTGCAATGATATAAAAAAATTTGGGAGTGTATGACACGAATGATTTACGCTTAAAGACACTATTTGCTTGAATGCCAAGTCTGATCTAACGACGGTTACCTCTGCCCACGGGGACGCAGGTTCGAATCCTCTCGGAGAGCGCATTTTTTTTTTTTTTTTGTTAATAAGATCTCTCGAATATTCAGGCCAGTAGAAGAAAATAAATATATAGTTTGATAAATAAACGGAATATTCTTCGCAAATATACGTATCCACTAAAAATAAGGTTTAATAAGGTGGAAAATAACACATACACGCACTCACACACCCTCACGCACACATATATATAATTCTCAAAATGTGTGTGTGTGTATGTCTGTGTGTGTGATCGGATGTTTTTCATGCGTTCCCACAGTTTTCATCCGATTGCGATGTTTTTTTTTGTTTCATAGATAATTCTTCAGTGCCGGTTTTGAGTCTAAATTGGCTGGAAAAAATTACGACCATGAGGTTAAAAACTCGAAAAAACTGATTTTACTCAAATCAAATTCAAAATGTAATGCCTGTAAAAAACAGTGTCCAATCAATTTAGAGAGTTGAAATCTAATGCTAAAGATTATTAGAATTTTAAAAAAAAGAAGATATATTATAAAGAAAATGATCGTATATTATTATTATGACGGTTCATGGAAGAGGTTCCTTCATTGCAAGAGTGGGTACACAAAAAGGCCCTTTTAAGGGCCACCCACCATTCAAATTGTTATCCTCCGGCATTTGGCTATGTGCCTCAGTTGCACCCAATTGTTGATACTAATATTGATTTTCAGGTGAGCCTGGTCCAACTAAGCGGCAAAAATTCCGAGTAATTGAAACACCCGGTCGTAAAATATATATACATATATATATATATATATATATACATATATTGTAATATTTTTAAAAAAATATGATTCCTTCGCTACATAAGAGTTCTCATGTTTCAAAAGGGAGAGCCGTGACCTCTAATATAATTTTTGAAATTAAGTTGAATTAAGGTGTCTGGTCACGCTTCCTCGTCAAGCGAGAATTTGGGAATCAGCGTGACCAGACACCTTAATTCAACTTAATTTCAAAAATTATATTAGGGGTCTCGGCTCTCTCTTTTGAAACATGGGAACTCTTATATAGCGAAGGAATCATATTTTTTAAATAAATCTTATAATATAAGCTCTACTTCTGTATGGAGCACTGTCTTTTTAAAAATAAAAGCAAAAATACTAAGGGACTCCGGATTATTTACCTAACGTGTTGTTTCTTATTTTTCTGCATACCTGCACACACACACACACACACACACACACACACACACACACACACATATATATATATATATATATATATATATGATAATTCTAAGGAGCCAGGCAAACCTACCTAGGCTTCACCTAAGCGTATCGCCAGGGTAAAGCCGGCACTACCCTGACGATCCGTTTAGGTGAAACCTACGTTGCTTTAACTGGCTTCTAAGGATTATCTTAAGTTTTGCTCTACTTGGTGTATCGAGCACTTTACGTAGTTGTCTTTTTTACTCGTTTTGGGTTTGTTTTTCTTTGGACTTTCAGCTTGAACACTGGACGATTGTTTTCGCCTTAGTTTATTGTTGTTGGTTCTTTCTTTTTTTAGTCCCCATTTTTGCTCGGGTACCGATTTGTTCTACTGAAAGTTGAGCTATCCGAGGTTTTTCCAAGCGAGTAGCACCATATACATACATACATACATATATATATATATATATAACCAAATCAATTTAAACTTCACATTGATTCTCAGTTTCAAGTCTCAACACGATCTTCAGATCAATCCATTGTTTTGATTCCTGAAAAATTATCGGTTGTTCAAGGAAAGAATTCTAAAATAGACTTAAGCCGAGTAATTTTCAAGAGAATTTCATGATTTTGTTTCATCTAGGAGGACCGATATTACATAACAGTCCACCAGCCTTTTCATGATTTCTAACGAATTATTTCGATTCGTTAATACTTTGCTTAGCTTTTGGACGGCATCTTTCGCCTGTGCAAAAGGCCTTCGCATTTCGGTGTTGCAGTTTCCATCCTAGATATTACATTTTTTGTACCTGTTACATTTTTCTGTCTTTAACCCTAGTCCACAACTTGAGCTGAACCTCCGAATAGGAGACAACAAAATCAAACAAAACAAAACTACATATTCATAGATAAATATTTTCTTTTATGGATTCAATCATTTTTACAGTTTATCAACGCTTTACAGGTTATTTAAAGCCAAAATATATTTTCAGATGGTCAGAATTTTTTTTGAGATAATAAGAAAGAAGAAATTATAACGTTTATATATAGTTAGAGGATCCAATCTATTTTACAATCAATATATAACTTAATCCCTCACTTTATGGCCACGGTAGTTTCTATATATTTATACTCCGGAAAATGTAAATAAATCTAAAAGAGATGCCTGTGTAGCTAATCAGTATTTCATTGACCGATTGATTCGTTTTCTACGGCTTATCAACAAACAAGAAATTATAATGTGGGGGGACCAATTCTATATTAAAATCAATATGTGCACTGATCCCTCACTTTATGACCATGGTAGTTTCTATACATTTATATTCCAGAGAGTGTAAATAAATCTAAGACATGCCTGTGTAGCTAATCAGTATTTCATTGATTGATTGATTCGTTTTCTACGGCTTATCAACAAGCAAGAAATTATAATGTGGGGGACCAATTCTATATTAAAATCAATATGTACACTGATCCCTCACTTTATGACCATGGTAGTTTCTATACATCTGTGATCCACTTGTGTATGTCACGCGTTCTTTCGACTTATCTCTCTTTCCCTCTATTCGACTTGTGAGTAATGATTTTCCAAGCGTAGCTTAGATGTGGCACAAGGCCGAAAGTAGAGGCACCCAGTGAGGATCGAACTCACTACTCAGTTGTTCTAACTGTGCTAGCGAGACAAGCTTGCTAACCATTACACCGCCTCGAGGCGCCCTATTCGACTTGTGAGTATCAGATTCTCCAGGTCCTCCTTCCGCATTATGTTTTCCAGAAACGGTATACATTATAGGCGATAAGCTAAGACAACACCACGTGACCAAAGACTAAAAAGGGAAAATCAAGAAAATCCCAAAACAACCCCCGGGGGGGGGGGATCTGTTGTTTTTTGATTTTCTTGATTCTTCATTTTTAGTCTTTGGTCACGTGGTGTTGTCTTAGTTTATCGCCTATAAGTATACCGTTTCCTTTACCTCTTTAGCCAGCTTTCCCTGACGATCCGCTTAGGTGAAACCTAGGTAGGTTTGTCTCGTTCTCTTGGTTTGACTATATATATACATACATATATATATAATTATTTATTTAAATATATATATACATACATATATATATAATTATTTATTTAAATATATATATATATATATATATATATATAATATATATATATATATATATATATATATATATATATATATATATATATATATATATATATATATATGAAGAAATATAGTCTTAAAGTGTGCTATATTTATGGGATAAAGTGCTCAATATCAGAGATAGAGCGTGTGTAAATAATATAATATAATATAATATAATATAATATATATATATATATATTATTATTATTATTATCAATGTATTTCATTAACATGGGCGTACATGACTTTACCAACGAGAAGAATGCCTAGATGTGAATACGGAGGTTTCCTGAAATGAAATTTGTTACATGTCTTACACGCCAGGGTGGGGACTGATTTAAAAATTCTTGCATCTATTGCTTCGACATTAGAAGAATGCTATATACTCGGCAACTCTTTCCATACAACATCTGCTGACCACGGACAGCATCATTTGCTTGATTTTAGTTAGATTTCCATAGTAAATCTATTAGCCCCGTTCTTTTATTCATATTCTTAAACTCGTTTATCGGACTGTAAAACCCACATTAAATTCTGGTCCTTTCTTCATGATTTTGAATGTCATTCTCAAATAAAATCATAAGCATTATGTGTTGGCCATATATTCATCAGTTTCTGCAAGTAGTTGCTTGCCTTAATTTATGCAACCGACACTCCTGTTTGTTCATATTTTTCATAGATAAATATATATGAGTATAATTTTAACATAAACCTATTCTGTCAGTAAAACAGACGTTAATTCCTACCCACATTGACATATTACATTCTTTCAAATCTTCTTGATTTTCGGTAGATTTCTATTCAGAAATTATTAATTACTGTAGTTACATGTAATGGCGCCAATCTGTACGTAATGTCTGTATTGATTCATGACACCATATTCTTTTTGCAATTATTAAGTAAACTACGATGGATTAATGGATAGCAACTCGGATTTCGAATTCCAGTCGAATCCAGTGCATTTACTTACGTGCTAATACCCCTAGGAAATGTATGAATCCTCTTATTCTCCCACCAGCTAAAAATAAATGGCAGGATCTTGGGTGTCAACTGGTCTATCGCAGAAAGAAATAGCAACATACGGAAAAAAAATCTGCCTCGTCAGTCATGTCATGATCGCCTACGTATGCATCACGCATAGCACATAATAGACTGACTGACGTGCTAATACCCTTGGGAAAGGTATGAATCCTCTTCTTCTTCCCCCAGCTATAGGTAAATAGCCTTGGATGGCAACCGGTCTAGGAGATGGAAAACTCTGAATTCGAAATCCACGTATGGCCGTTTGGGGACCTTGTGGCACGTAGTGCACCAGGTCGGCCCTGGATGTTTCTGCACATAGCCTGCACCACTATGATTAAACCTCATGTGGGTTCCTAGGTGATGCTTGATCCTCGTACGTCGAATACGAAGTGAGATTCGAATATATATATATATATATATATATAATGCAGAAATCTAAATATTTTGAACGCAATTTTTTGATTAGGGATTAGGAGAGATAGCCAAAAAAAATTACTAAGAGCTACGAAAAAAAAACCCCAAAAAACAAACAAACAAAAAACAGAGGAGTGTTGAGAGTCACGACATATCACTTTTTCTAAATATATCACCACAGGCAAGACGGAACTGCTACTAGCACGCAAAAGGTTACAGAGATTGAGAATAAGAATCAAGAGGGGTGTTTGAGGAAAGGACACAGGGAAGGACGGGTTTCAGGATCAAGGCATCAGAAGATGTCGATTGATAATACATTTGAATATTTGAAGGTTATACGTATCAAGGAAGCAAGTAAGAAGGAGAAAGTTCCACTGTCGGGAAGTGCGAGATAAGAAGCTCTTGGAATAGAAGAGACGGCTATATTTAATCGTTTCGACAGTGAAAGCGTGCTACTAGGTTGGCATCACGGTTACACCAACCGTGATGCCAACCTAGTAGCACGCTTAAATTCATGCAGTTTGGGAACCAGTGAAAGCAGCTCGTCAGAGAAGTTGCCATGGAAATATTTGTAGAAGAGTCAGAGGGAAGCCACAACACGTCTGTGAGAGAGTGACTGTAGACGAGATGCCAGGTCAGGACTTATCACATCACATATGCGTCTCAACGTGACTGTAGACGAGATGCCAGGTCAGGACTTATCACATCACATATGCGTCTCTACGTGACTGTAGACGAGATGCAAGGTCAGGACCTATCACATCACATATGCGTCTCTACGTGACTGTAGACGTGATGCCAGGTCAGGACCTATCACATCACATATCCGTCTCTACGTGACTGTAGACGAGATGCCAGGTCAGGACCTATCACATCACATATCCCTCTCTACGTGACTCTAGACGCGATGCCAGGTCAGGACCTATCACATCACATATCCGTCTCTACTTGACTGTAGACGTGATGCCAGGTCAGGACCTATCACATCACATCACATATCCGTCTCTACGTGACTGTAGACGAGATGCTAGATTAGGATCTATCGGACTGAATATCCGTCTCTAGATTTTGTCGAGAACCTCGAGATGAATAGTGGGGGTACCAGACCATATTTGGCAGCAGTATTTAATGCAAGGGCGAATGGTTGATTTGCAGATATGAAGGATTGACTTTCCAGCGCGGCACAGATTGACTTTCCACCGCGGCACAGAGAACCTACTTTTCTGGCGGTAGATGAGGGGAAAAACTGATTAATAGCCACCAAAGCCGCGTATTTGTTTTTCCACTGACGACAAACAAGGGATGACTATGAAGGTACAACCCAGATATGACAGCACTGCAACATCTTTTGAAACAGTTGGGCTCGCAGTGAAAGCAGCTCGTCAGAGCAGTTGCCATGAAAATACTTCTAGAAAAGACAGAGGGAAGCCACATCACGTCTGTGAGTGACTGTAGACGGGATGCCAGATACAACACTCTACCATGAGTGACTTTTAGGGCTGTTATTGTTTGAAAATTTAATTTCAAGCAATCGACCTTTGCCCCTATTAAAAATGGTGTTTTTAACAGAATCAAGAATAGACTTTCCACCACTATTCTTCCAATTTATTTTGAGCTAACACTATTTGATTTCAAATACATTAAAAATAATTTTGTGCGGCACAAATCGCTCTTGTGGCTGAACAAGGATTAAGACAAAAAAAAAAAAAAAAAAAAAAAACTTTATTAACCGGTAGTTGTGGAGAGCCATGATCACCTACATAATAAAGGGATAAAAAAGAAGACGAACACAAGTCTTAAAATATTCTTAAATTGGAAATAATCGATTTCGTTCAGACAGAAAGCATTCATTTTGAATATATAAGTTTGAAGTGATCTAATTTGCATAATTTTCCGTTGATTTCCGAAAGCCTATGTCGTAAGCTTTCCGAAAATATATATTTTACTAGGGCCTTGTCTATCAATTTCGAAGTGTTAATAATACAAACCAAAACAAAAAGAACTTACTCCCAAGACACTCCGGCGAGAAGGGGTTAAATTCTCAGGTTAATAATTTCGACTTCTAAAAGATCAGCAAGCAGGATTAAAAGATCAAGGCTATAGGAAGATTAACGGATTTCAAAATCGGGTTTATTTAAGTAGTTTTTGCTTTGTTTTTATTTTGTTGCAGAATCAGACTTTGGACTTTTGGAGATCTTCGTTTCGCTCTTTCACTCCGGCTTCTTCGATTCCATTATTGGCTTATCTTTCGGAATCTTTGGTGTCCGTCACATATCGAGCCGTTTACAATTTCAGTGACATGGCTGTCCTCCGATTCGTAAGCGAACAGAGATTTTTCGCCTGAAGGCCCGAGGGTCAAACAGACAAGGACGCGTAGATTGTTAACCGCGAAATCAATCATTTTCAGAGATTTGATGAGATTATTGGTGGTATTATTTCCGTGCGTAGCTGAGATGTCAGTATTATTTTCGTTTCTGCGTCTATTGGACGACAATTTATACATGGCAGCCTGTATATCTCTTAAAATGAGATATCAGGGGTTTTTTGGTTTGTTTTTTTAATCATTTTTGCGTCATTTAGACGAGAATACATCCCATCGCATCCGTCATGTCTATTAAAAGGAGATGTCAGTGTTATTTTAATGTTTGCGTCATTTGCACGACAATTTATCCATCGCACCACCAGGATGTCTGCTGAAAAGAGATGTCAGTGTTATTTTAATTCTTGCCTCGTTTAGACGACAATTCATCCATCGCACCCCAAGTTGTCTGTTAAAAGGAGATATCAGTGTCATTTTCGTTTTTGCCTCATTGAGACGACAATTTATCCATCGCACCCCTGGATGTCTGTTAAAAAGAGATGTCAGTGTTTTGGGGTTTTTTTTAAGCATTTCCCCACCCAATCAAGGCCGGAGTGCCACTAATAAGCAAGAGGCTACAGGATGAGAAAAATAAGGAAAAACACTGGGTAGATGGGGTGTTGAGGAAAAGATAAAAAGAAGACCAGAGGAGGATAAGTAGAAGAACGGGGGATTATTTAAGTTTTTTCAAAATTATACTTATCATGGAGGCAAGTAAGAGGAAGGGAGTTCCACTGTCGGGAAGTGCAAGAGAAGAAGCTGTTTGAGTAGAAGAGGCGGTTACAGTTAACCGTATCGACAGTAAAAGGGTGGGACAAAGATGCCAACCTAGGAGCACGCTTAAATTCATGCAGTCGAGTTACTCTTCATTTTTGCCTCATTTAGACGACAATTCATCCATCGCACCCTGTATATCTGTTAAAACGAGATGTCAGCACTATTTTCATTTTTGCGTCATTTAGACGACAATTTATTCATCGCACCCTGCATGTCTGTTAAAACGAGGTATCAGTGTCATTTTCATTTTTGCGTGATTTGGACGAGAATTCGCACATCGCACCCTCTATATCTGTTAAAACGAAATGCCAGTGTTATTTTCAGTTTTGCGTCAATTAAACGACATTTTATTCATCGCACCCTGCGTATCTGTTAAAACGAGATGTCAGTGTTATTTTCGTTTTTTGGCGTCATTTAGACGACAATTCATCAATCGCACCCTCTATACCGTTGCATGCATTCCACAGATGACAACGAGGAGAAAGTCGGGTTAATTTTTAGCTCAAATTGACAGATTGTAGATAGAAAGAAAAAGAACCGTAAAAAAGCATCAAAA
Source organism: Acanthosepion esculentum (assembly GCA_964036315.1). Classification (NCBI taxonomy): domain Eukaryota; kingdom Metazoa; phylum Mollusca; class Cephalopoda; order Sepiida; family Sepiidae; genus Acanthosepion; species Acanthosepion esculentum. The sequence continues at coordinate 1,600,825 of OZ038518.1, read as the reverse complement.
AACGAAGCTTTCATTTCATCCAGATTTAAACACTTGATAGCGAATGTTCTTTCGGGAGAAATGTCCTAACCACAACTCAAAAAAAGTAAGGGCAATTATTTAGCCAATACATAGATAACGAGAAACATATACCAGGAGTTATTATTTGCCGTGAACAACCTTAACCAAAGATATATGCTGATGTCACCACAATGGAAGGGTTTACTTACAAATATCTTGATGACCACTGTCCGTCATCTGATCCCTCTTCTCATCTCTCTCAGCTTAACGGGAAAAACACTGACTGATATCATTCAATACATCCAAATCTGAACTAGTAACGTTCCATGGGTGCTATGACAGTTGCGTACGAGACATTTCCGTCCCGGACAATTGGGCACCAGACAATTGAGTCCCTGGATATTTGCGTCGCTAGAAAAAATCGTCGCTGGATAATAGCGTACCTCTGATAATATTTTGAAGCTTTTAAAGGCAATTGCCATGAATTTTTGTTTTTAAAGAAAATCATAGGTAGTAATCATAAATGTTTAAAAAAGAAATAAAAAAAGTGAAAGTTTATTTTTGTTTAAAATGAGATGATAAATTAAGAATGCTGTAAGATAGTTCTACACATCGCCAGCATGTTTTATTTACATTATTTTCATCATTCGGACTGTTATTCTCATCTTCATTGCCATATTCACAACGTTTCTGCATTTGATTGGAATTTGGAACCGAACCCTTTATTTCGTCCATCGGGGGATAAATTATTCTAGTTCCACGTGTCATGCCTCTTCCGGATGTCTCAGTTATTTCCCTTTAACTCAACTCTCCAAGTTTTGGTTCACCCCTGCGGTGGCTTGGTATTGAACTCACAACTCTTTGGGTCTAGTCACTGAATCTAACCAGACACAGAGTCAGTGTCAGTCACCCAGTGACTGGAACAGTCGTTTAGACTGTTCTTTGCTGTCGAACTCTCTGCCTCGGCGGATAGGAACTCGGACGAGGTCTTTGCTGCAGGGCAAAGTTTCGTCCGGGGAGGTAGACAGTCTCTGAATCCTTTTATATGGGTTCTAAATGGGCATATTTTTGGCCGAGCCTACAGACTCGGAGAACCCACATTAAGCCGGCCTTGTGCCACATGCGACCCACGTGGGAGGGTTGTTAAATATCGTCACTGGATCTAACCAACGCATTTATCCACTGTTTCATGTATCAGAACAGACCGGATAATGTAAATATTGTAAATAATCATAAAACCTCATCTCAGAGATAGAGACAGTATGTTTTTGTTTCATCGGCGTTCTTTTATGATAGCGGTAGCTGTATTTTTCCTCGTATACGAATATTTTCCGACCGGTGATTTTCGGAACTTAGCCACAGGTTCCAAATAAAAATATAGTCTATAAAATCCAGAATATATTCGATGTTTGTTGTACGCATCTCTGGACTGAACTGAAACTTCATGCTTAATTTTCACTTGCTTTAAAAAATTAAGTTCTCTCTCTTTTATTATTTGTTGTAACTACCTTTCCGCTTGTTTAGAGTAATCAAAGGTATTGATACGCAAATTTCTATATTAAATAATGTTTTTTTAAAAGAAAAAAATAGTAACTTCAAAAATTATCAGACGTACGTAATTATCCAGAAACGCATTTGTCTAGGGACCCAAACCTCTCCAGGGACGCAATTGTCAAGTCGATCGAGCAGTTTCATCACCTAAATGTCTCCAGGGACGCAACTGTGTGGTACCCAATTGTCCAGGACCCAAAAGCCAAGTCCATCGACCAGTTTCATCAACACCGAGCAAACAATAAATCTGCACTAATCATGAGTGGTCATACCCTCAAAGAGGATCCTTGTCTCCAGTGCCTACTCGAACCGTAAATGGCACGCGTCTATTGGTGTTGTTGCAAAGGATGCTAAAAGAATACTGGTTCTTTGTATCGCTCTTGAAAATGCCTAACTGATGTTGCCATACTCTAGCTTTACAAGAGCCAGATCGAGTATTGCTGCCATACTTGAGCTGGCGATGCCCAGTCCTCACTGTGCGTGTTGAATTATGTTCCACACTATAAACCTTATCCCAAAATGCGGATTGCAAATCGGAGATACGAAAAATCAAAGACGTACAAAAATTTAAATCTCTAACAGATGACATAATATGCGAAAGTTGTAGTAGCATTGGGATGGCCAAAAATGCCTTCCAAAAGCTAAGCAGAATATTAAGAAATACAAAAACTTGGCTAGAAACATGGAAAAAAAACCTAAACTGTCTTCCTTATGGCATTTAATGCTGGACAGTCTCTAGAAAGATGAAGAAGAGACTTGAAGCAACAGAAATTTGCTTCAACACAAGAATGCTGAGCATATCCTGGACCTATCATATGAGCAACGACGACGTTTTAGAGAAAATGGAAACAAAAAGGAAACTTATACTTAGCATCAGCAACAGACAGTTGAAATTTCTAAATCGGAAAAGAGATCTTTGAAAATATAACACACAGGACAGGTGAGAGAAAGGCATAATTTACTTAGCGAGCTTGTGCAAATGGATGACGGAAAAAGGTTTAGGAGAAATAACAAAAATACAACATTTATTAAGAACTACAAAGGAAAGGAAGATGTGAAGAGTCATGATCGCTTACGTTCTGGTGGACATGGCACTTAAAGCAGAAGCTTTTGTACATATTGGATGAGGCAGTAATAATGTCTGAGGAGGGGACAGTTATTGTGATAGTATAGCAATATTTGAGACAGCTGAGTTTAGAATCGTTGATGGAGGCAAAGTGGAGTAATGGATAGCGGCTCGGATTGAGAAATTACATTCATTTACGTGTAAAAATCCTTGTGAAAAGGTATGAATCCTCTTCTTCATCCTTCAGCTACAGGTAATTAGCAGGGCAGACCAAGTTTTCTTTCTCTCTCTCTTCATATATTTAAAGACATTTTTATGTTTAACATTCTTTTTTATAGATACAAGTATTTAAGTAAATGCTCTGTTTAAAATAAACAGTATTAAATAACATTTACCGACCTGAATGTCCGAGAAATTCTCATAGAAAATATTCGTCCTCCGACAGGATTCGAACCTGTATCCTATACTTAATTACTTGTATCTGTGAAAAAGAATGTTAAACATAAAAATGTCTTTAAATAATTGTCGGACTTTGTCCATTTCATAATGTGTGACGTCATTTGTTTACATTTGATACGCCATGAGCATTTAGGAATGTACATGAGAGATTCATGGAAGATTGAAGTTTATAAGTTGTAAATTCGACCTTGCCAACCGAACGATCCTCAGTGGCCGAATCGGTTAAGGCACGTCAGGCAATATGACGGTTCCGTATAGGATACAGGTTTGAATCCTGTCGGAGGACGAATATTTCTATGAAAATTTCTCGGACATTCAGGCCGGCAAATGTTATTTAATACTGTTTATTATAAACAGAGCATTTACTTAAATACTTATATCTATAAAAAAGAATGTTAAACATAAAAATGTCTTTAAATAATTGTCGGACTTTGTCCATTTCATAATGTGTGACGTCATTTGTTTACATTTGATACGCTATGAGCAGTTATGAATGTACGTGAGAGATTCATGGAAGTTTATAAGCAGGAAATTCGACCTTGCCGACCGAACGATCCTCAGTGGCCGAATCGGTTAAAAAAGGCACGTCAGGCTATATGACGGTTCCGTATAGGATACAGGTTCGAATCCTGTCGGAGGACGAATATTTTTTATGAAAATTTCTCGGACATTCAGGCCGGCAAATGTTATTCAATACTGTTTATTATAAGCAGAGGATTTACTTTTATTTTTTTATAAAAAATTAATTCTAATATTTTAGGCAACAATAATTAAATAAACAACTATCAACACACAATTTTGAATGCTCACCCCGAGAATGGGAACATTACAAGGGTCAGAATGTACTCCGCATCTGAAGATTGCAAGACTGCATGAAAGTCCGAGTCGTGCTGCCGACGCTGGATATTATGTATAGTCACACACACATATATATATATATATATATATATATATATATATATATATATATATATATATATATATATATATATATATATATATATATATATATATATATATCGGTGTATTTATACGTCTATTTCTGTCTTATCTATTGATCTATCTTCCCTAGTCTAATCATATCTATCTATCTATCTATCTATTTGTATATCTATCTCAAATCAATACAGGAAATTATTTATTTTTGCGAGAAGAATTATTTCACTCGCTTTATATTATTCTTTGTGTCATGCATTTTTCGGTTCTTTTCTTTTTCTATTCCTTTGACAGCATTTTTCTCGACTTGGAAAATTGCCCAAGGAAAATCATTCTATAATGTTCACACGCAATATTCCTCACTCTTTCTCTTTGATTATTTTATATTCTGAATATTTTTGTACCTGCATTGGCGTAATCACACGCAGACACACACACAAACACACACACACACACACACACACACACACACACATATATATATATATATATATATATATATATATATATATATATATATATATATACATATATGTATATGTAGGTAAAATATGTGTGTATCTATATAAAATATATATATACCTTATTTTGTCTGTATATGTCTATCGTCTTTAGAAAACAGAAATATGAATGGACTTTTCTTTAGCCCAGCTTCCCAATTCTAAGGTGGCAATTTCTCAGATTTTACTAGCATGTGAATATTGCAAGTACACGTGTTTCCATGATTGTTTCCCTCTAATCCTCTGTACACTGGTAATGCTGAAATTTGCCGTTTCCATACAGGAAACTTTCGATAGTCATTGACGAAACATTTAATGTCAGTTTCGATTGAAATTTTCAAAATCTTTTAATCAAATTATTTTTTTTCGTTCAGGAAAATCAATTTCTCAAATCCACTAACCGTTATTGGTCTTTTTGTTATTATTAGTGACGGGAGTTTCCTCCCTAACCTTTTTTATATGATAGTTTGGAAGATCAACATTTTGATTATATGATTATTTCTTCCTTCCACTGACATGGAGCACAGCCATTTTTGTTGTCCTTATTGTTGAAAGTGGTGTGGGTTTGGTCATTTTATAAAGTTATCTCTGATTATGTAGCGTCAGTCCATAAGATTTGATGAAAGATTTTCTTCTTTAAGATCAAGCGTGTTCTTTCTTTCGAAGCTCCTTTTAGCCGTTGATATAAGTAAACAGTGGTGTACAGCTGATCTTTTAGATCTTTCAGAACGTGTTTGATGCTATGCATGACATCCGTATGAGAGTCTAGATTTGATGATGCTATTTGAAAACTGTACTCGAGTTATTAGATTAATGTTTTTGTTTTTGGTTTGTGGTACTGGACAAATGTACCGTTAGCGCAGCGTATTCTTTTTTTTCTTCAATTTCTTTTTCTCCTATATGAAATTGGTTATAATTAATCCATACATTTAGGAATTTGATGTTTGGTATTGATTAAATTTTTATGATGTGTCCTAAATTTTTATGATGTGTCCTAAATTTTTATGATGTGTTCAGGGCAGTCGCCATCATTGCTTTAATTCCAATTTAGAATCATTGTTTCAATTTAAAAAATAAAAAACAAAAACATGTTTCTTGAGTTCTATTTTTTGGCATACTTACAGTTTCAAAGAGGGATGGTTTTCGCCAAGCACTACAGGCTTCACTTGCTCAAAAACATTTTTAATAATTGATCTGAGAAAGTGTTTGCATGACGCAAAGATATCACTAAACGGAGTTTGCGCCAGCATAAAATCCTTACGAAAGTCTCGATCAGACGAGGCTATTAAGCCCTTCCCCGGTGTATAGGTTTCTTTTTTTACCGAAACTATCTTTTTTTTTTAGATGAAAACATAACGTTCAAAACATAACCTTCAAAAATCAACTACAGAAGTTTTTATACCTTGATTCATTACCATGCTCTTCTGAGTTTGAAACGAGTTTAATTGTCAAATCATACGTCTGGTAGATGTGTTAGCCACCGCTCGGGTACATCAGGGTACTTCAATTTCTTAGTTACTATATTAAAACAAGTAAAAGATTTTGTGTTGAAAATGTTTTTCACAAAAATAATTGTCAGGAAAATTAGTTAAAGAACATGACTCAAGTTTTCAGGCTGATGTTTTGGTTTTGTAGCAATTGGCGGTGTTGGGGGAAACTACCTCCAATGCAGCTTATTCTATGTTCAATTTCCTTTTCTCCTATACTTAATTCGTTATAACTGATCCATACACTGGGTGAGTTGAAATGCTTAGGCGTTATTATTTCCACGTGCCGAGCATTTTATTATGAATTCAGGGTATGGGATATTACGATTCTCTTCCTAATTCCAGATCAAATATTCTGCTTTGGAAAAGCTTGTCCTATATCTTGGAACACTTTGCTGCCACATATGATCTGGTGGTCCTGTTACAAACGTCTCAGGAGGAAATCAGGAAATCTGTCTTGTAGTAGCAGACTTGGTTTTGGATCTGGCACAGAAATCGGTAAACGATCGAAGATTTCTTCATATACGTGATTGTATACACGTCGAGCATAGTTTAAGAAAAAAAACCCTTTAAGCGGTCCAGGACGTCATTTCCTACTTGTCATACTCCTGGTAAGATCTGAAATGTTTAAGATTGACAAGAGCATTTACATTCAATTTAGTGAAACTCTCGCGTGAATATTCTAAGATGTCCACACGGTAACTGGCGAATACACCCTGGTGCAAATTAATTAAATCAAAACGAATAATTCCGTTATTATTTACTTTTTTTTCGTCCTTTTCCAATGTCAGGATGCTTGAAAAATTCGATGCCATTGGTCGGGAAATCAGAGGAAAATGGTGGATGTCGCAAAGTCACGTATATCAAGTCGGTGAAGTTTTGCCGTTTGATCCTATCGACATACAGTCGGGTATTGTCATGGAGCAGAGAACTGGACCTCGTCGATTAATCATTACTGGCCGAGGTTTACTTAACTGAACGTGCATTTCATCTTTGTTGCACTAAACCCCGGCCGTGACACTCTGGTCAACTTCCAGAAAATTTAGCTCCAACATATATATGTATATATATATATATATATATGAACCCCGGCCGTGATGCTCTGGTCAAATTCCAGAAAATTTAGCCCCAACATATATATATATATATATATATATATATATATATATATATATATATATATATATATATATATGTTGGGGCTAAATATATATGAACCCCGGCCGTGATGCTCTGGTCAAATTCCAGAAAATTTAGCCCCAACATATATATATATATATATATATATATATATATGTTGGGGCTAAATTTTCTGGAATTTGATTAGAGCATCACGGCCGGGGTTCATATATATAACAAGAATGAATACATACATATATATATATATATATATATATATATATATATATATATATATATATATATATATATATATATATATATATATATATATATATATATGCACATTTCGTTAAAAACATAGTGACAAGGTGCTTTTATTTAGTTTTTTATACAATTTCTCATGCGATCTAATAATGTTTTTCATTTCGGATGATAAATTATATAAAAACTGTCCGAATGTTCTTTTTATCCGAGCGATTTCGGCTATACATTTAGGCATTTTCAAGGATTATATTTTAACTGTTAAAATAAGAAATAGTTTGTTATATGTATGTTTTATAAAATATTTCATTTTTTGTTTCAAAACACGGTGAAGATATTATGTCCATGTTCAAAGTTAATATTATTAAGTGTTGGTTTGTTTCTTTTTTATTAATAAGGCTTCCATTATTTTTAGCCTTTTTTTGCATGTGTATGATGCTATTATATTAGTGTTGTCGACAAGTATGTTCCGAATAGTGTCTGGTAGGTCTCCATGAATATTTAAATAAAATATATATATATATATATATATATATATATATATATATATATATATATATATATATATATATATATATATATATATATATATATATATATATATATATATATATATGTATATATCCCCGTTACCTTTGTCAGTTAGTTATGTGCCATGTGTAATACACGCTTAGGCGACCATGTATAAATGAATAGTGTAAATAATTACAATACCTTATTCTGAAATATAGATAGATATTTAAAAAAATAAGTAACATATGAAAAAATTAACTACATACCTCCCTTGAGCAAATTAATTGCAACAAAACGAATAATTCCGTTATTATTTACTTTTTTTCTTATTTTTCCAATGAAACAGGATCCATTGCACATGTTAGTACTTCGTATGTCTATTCCACGAAGTCGTTCCTTGCAGATTGACAACAGATTATCGATTGGATTTAAATCAGGAGAGATTTCGAGCCAATAGATAATACTTTCATTTGCTCACTGATAAGGTTTGCCATTATGTTCGTGCTGCGTTACAATTTTCGTATGCTTCCTTGGAGTAACGTCCATTGCAGACAATGGCCGTAGGACAACTAATCGACAGTCGAGACAGTAGTGTTTGGGCGTGATAAAAAATCTGATGCAATCGCTGATGACCTAATATTTTTCAAAGCCAAACAAATTTCATCATGCACCCCGAAAATAGTACTACACACAACTAACTGCAAATAACCTAATCTGCGGAACCAGCTTTTCAGCGGGCGATCATCGGTTGTCGCTTATGAGGCTTAAAAACGCAGGATCTAGGAAAATCCGACCACCGGCACGCGATAACTTTTTTAGAAAAGCACTCTTTGGTAAAGAAGAAAAGAATACTGAGCTCGTTTCATGATATCCTTAGCATCCTTCTGTAGAACCACATCTCCGTCGCCTCGGGTCTCTTCTTCGTCTTTGAGGAAATAATCCAGCATTCGCTGCCGTAATGGAGAACAGATGTCATGTAACACTTCAGTATTCTTATCTTGCTACCAAAGTAATCCTCCTTGTATCGCAATGCTCTGCTTAGCTTTTGGAATGTGTCCTTGGCCATCCCAATACGTCTACAGATCTCTGTGTCGCACTTACTGTCCTCTGTCAAGACGCTTGCCGGATACTTAAACTTCTGCGTCCGCTTGATTCTAGTGTTCTCGACCTGCAAATCGTATTTCAAGCTCATCCTCATACTGATGTCTATAGCAACGTATAAAAATATAATTTTAAAGTCTTATATAAAATGAATAGAATTCCTGAGTGTTCAATATCGCTGTATATCAGGATGCGTCCATGCAATTGTAAGATAGACTTTCTGTAATCAATTCAATCGAAAGTCCCGATGCGTCATTGAGAAAATTAGAAAACTCGTAGTCGACATCGATAAGTATTGGACATCGTTACATCCTATTCTATAATTAATCTATCTATCTATCTATCTATCTATCTATCTATCTATCTATCTATCTATCTATGTCAGTCTTTTTCTTTCTTTCTTTCTTTCTATCTATCTATCTATCTATCTATCTATCTATCTATCTATCTATCTCAGTATGTTCATTATCTATCTATCTGTGTCTGTTCATATTACTTTATCTATCCCTCTCTATCTATGTCAGTCTGTTCCTATCTATCTATCTATCTGAGTCTGTTCGTATATCTTTATATCTCTCTCTATGTCAGTCTGTTCCTATCTATCTATCTATCTATCTATCTATCTATCTATCTATCTAGGCCTCTTTTAGGCTGTTCATGATCTATCTATCTATTTATCTATCTATCTATCTATCTATCTATCTATCTATCTATCTATCTGTGTCTGTTCATATATCTTTATCTATCCCACTCTATCTATGTCAGTCTGTTCCTATCTATCTATCTATCTATCTATCTATCTATCTATCTATCTAACTATCTATCTATCTGAGTATATTCATATATCTTTATCTCTATCTCTCTCTATGCCAGTCTGTTCCTATCTATCTATCTAGGCCTCTTTTAGGCTGTTCATGATCTATCTATCTATCTATCTATCTACCCCAGTTTGGATTGTATGTATGTATGTATGTATGTATGTATGTATGTATGTATGTATGTATGTATCTATCTATCTATCTTACGTGCTCATGACCGAGTGGATAGAACGTTCGCTTTCTGACCATGAGATCCGTGTTCGAATCTTACCATGGTCGATTTGTCAGGAAGGATACTTCCTGATGTTATCGGACTTGAGAGGGAAGGATCCTAGCGTGCGTCACCTTTCTGAAAACCACACCACGCGTTGCCCCAAGCCTTGTGAGTGACATTGGGTAGACAGAACCATTGGGGGCGTCAATAGGTGAGCTAGCACGAAGTCACAAGTCATCGTGAACGAGGTTTTGAGTGTTCTGGTGTTGTTCAGATTGTTGATCGCTGTATCTATCTATCTATCTATCCCAGTTTGGCTTGTGTGTATTCTCTCCAAGAAACTGTAACTGTCTGCTCAGTATAGTTGCAGTATAAACCACAGGTGGGCTCTGTGGGTGTTGAACAAGCACAGATGTGCCTGGGCGAGAGTCTGAAATCGGGATTGGCTATCCGCCCTGGTAGACGTGTATCCTCAAATATGAGTGGCCAGCTATTATTTTCATTATATATCTAGATAACTGGTTGAACCGCCATATGTATTTATTTTATTTTATCTGTGATATCTATTGTAGTTGCCTCCTTTTACGCTGGCGACAGCAAATGAGTGATTCTTCGTTATAACAATGACAAATATTTTAAGATGATTTTAATGCCGTGAAAAGAAACCTATCCCTGAACGATCAGAGAACAAGTATATTAATTGGAATAAATATACTTAAAGACAATTAAGTAAACTACACAAAATGAGTACAAATATTGTCGCATTTTTTATGGAACTGGCAAACCCATTGTTATGG
>OZ038518.1:1530000-1585000 GCA_964036315.1 Acanthosepion esculentum | reverse complement strand
GCAAATTTGTAGTCCCACCTCCGACCACCAACTATTCGAGCGGAATCTTTGTGTCGTATAAGCGGACAATTTCGTGACAAGTGATCGCACTATAATACGCAGAGCCGGAATTATCGGTCTACACCGTCTGGTCGCGGCCACCGACGGAGCGTTTCTTTTATATGGTGATAGCGACCAGATGAATGAGGGGAGCAAGTAGAGATTATGCTGATGAATAACATTCAAGCTGTTTAGAGAACACGCAGCGGAATATTCGACCGGCCGCTAATAAATAAATGAGTGTTGAATAAAATCCATCAGTTTCGCCGATTGATTGGTGCAATTAGTCCAAAAGGAAGTGTTTCGCAAACAGATAATTGAAAGGAAACACGTTTGCCAATTCTTCGCAGACAGTAATTATTGTGTTGTTTGTTTCTTTTTTCGATGATGCAAGTTCCAGTTATGGTAAGCTACAAATGTTATTATTATTATTATTATTATTATTATTATTATTATTATTATTATTATTATTATTATTATTTCCTTTGATATCTGACGTTTACACATTTCATTCCGGGTCCCGCCCAGGAACCTAAGGTTAGAAATGGCATCATTACACTTTCCACTGCAAAAAAAAAAAAAGAAAAAAATTACATAGATAAAGCTGTACTTGTCAGAACAATTTTTTGTATCTCTTTGAGGCATGGACTTCCAGGGATCCCTTCATTCTTATTATTATTATTATTATTATTATTATTTCATTTTTTTTACAATTCAAGGTCCGATTGAAGATCTTGTCGTCAGGGTGGCTTGCTTTGTAACTGTTATCTAGGCATTTTATAATGTACCTGTCACAGCAGTTCATTTGGTTAACCGATCTAAATTTGATTAGTCATATCTATCTATCTATCTATCTATCTATCTATCTATCTATCTATCTATCTATGTCTCCTTCATCCTCATAATTTTTTCGTTTCGTTTCTTTAGGTCTGTTCATCTTTATCTGTCTCTCTCTGTCTCTGTATATATATATATATATATATATATATATATATATATATATATATATATATATATATATATATATATATGTTCCTTTCTCTATATAGATTTATTCTTTCTTTCTTTCTTTCTAAGTTTGTTCATTATCTATCTATCAAAGTCTGATTCCTTCATTCTCAGGCTTTCTTTGTGTCTTTCTTTCTTTCGTTGTCACTTTCTCCTTCAGTCTCTCGCTCATACATAATGTAATATATATGTGTCTCTGTGTGTTTTTCGTCTATGTGTCTGTGTTACATATATATATATATATATATATATATATATATATATATATATATATATATGTATGTATGTATGTATGTATATGTATATGTGTGTATGTGTTTGCATATACACCTTCCTTTCTCAATCCATTTAATCCTTTTATTCTACCTATCTATCTATCTATCTATCTATGTGTCCTTCATTTTCATCATGTCCAGATTTCTTTGTCTTTCTTTTTTCTCCCCCTCTTTGACAATTTCTCTCTCCCTCTCTCTCTCTCTCTATATATATATATATTTAATATATATGTGTGTGTATATAATTGTATATATGTTTCTTTCTTTATGACATTTAATTCTTTTTTATATCTATCTATCTTTATGCTCCTGTTGTTTTCAGAAACGAGTTATTAATAAAATATAGATTGCAACTAAACATATCTAACCGTCCTGTCATTATAAGCCCGTGTTAGCGGTCGTAAAACATCCATTCGAATTCTATGCAAATGGCTCTATAGAGCAGAGAGATTTTAATGCAACTTCAAAATCGTTATCTTCTGTCTTCATAATTCCTGTTCTTTTATTATTCACTCTCCTTAATAATGTTTTCTTTTTCTTTTTCTCATATTATTTGCCGCTCAGTAACCCACTTGCGTCTTAAAGGCTTTATTGTCTTTCCTGGGTTAAAACAATGAAAACCAATTATTTTCTTCTCTTTTGTTTATTTAAATCATCACGGCAAATTTTTAACGGAGGTTGGTAAATATGTCGCCTATATTTACGAACATTTAAGTGATTCTAAAATGACATCTCAATCGTTTTGTTTGTCACCATGCCAGAGGTGTGTATTTTGAGCGCATTTTAAAAGGTCATTGGGAATTTATTAAATTTCTTCTGAGATATCACCTCTAGTGTTCTTCGTGGTATTTTATGGGCTAAGTAAAAATGAAATAAACGAAAGAATTTATTTTTTAAGAATTTAATTATATACTTCGAACTTTCAAATATAATGAAATAGATTTCATTTTATTTTCAGTACGGCATTTTAAAAACTGTTTATAATCAACCTGACTTCTCTTCATGCGTTTTATCCCAGTTCCAAGTAATCTGGCATGCGTTACTATCAAAATTATTGGAATTTGTATTCCTTTATAGTCATGTTCTTTTAATTTGGACAAAGAAGTAATACACTTTTAGTTAATTACACTATTTACATTGTTCGGATTGTTGTCCACATTTTTGTTCCCATATTCACGACGTTCCGGCCGTTGTACGCTCCGGCATTCTTCAGGAACTCTCTATATACCTGAGATGAGGTAATGTAATTATTAACACTTTTTACATTGTTTGGACTATTGTCCACATTTTTGTTGCCATATTCACGACGTTCCGGCCGTGGTACGCACAGGCATTCTTCAGGAACTCTTTATATACCTGAGATGAGGTAATGTAACTATTTACACTTTTTACATTGTTCGGACTGTTGTCCACATTTTTGTTGCCATATTCACGACGTTCCGGCCGTTGTACGCACAGGCATTCTTCAGGATCTCTTTATATACCTGAGATGAGGTAATGTAATTATTTACACTTTTTACATTGTTCGGACTGTTGTCCAGATTTTTGTTGCCATATTCACGACGTTCCGGCCGTTGTACGCTCCGGCATTCTACAGGATCTCTTTATATACCTGAGATGAGGTAATGTAATTATTTACACTTTTTACATTGTTCGGACTGTTGTCCACATTTTTGTTGCCATATTCACGACGTTCCGGCCTTTGTACGCTCCGGCCTTCTTCAGGATCTCTTTATATACCTGACATGAGGTAATGTAATTATTTACACTTTTTACATTGTTCGGACTGTTGTCCACATTTTTGTTGCCATATTCACGACGTTCCGGCCGTTGTACGCTCCAGCATTCGTCAGGATCTCTATATATACCTTAGATGAGGTAATTTAATTATTTACACTTTTTACATTGTTCGGACTGTTGTCCACATTTTTGTTACCATATTCACGACGTTCCGGCCGTTCTACGCTCCGGCATTCTTCAGGAACTCTTTATATACCTGAGATGAGGCAATGTAATTATTTACACTTTTTACATTTTTCGGACTGTTGTCTCCAGCTCTGTTATCAAATTCACGACGTTTCGGCCGTTGAACGTTCCAACATTCTTCAGGACCTATCTATATATCTGAGATGAAGTACTGTAGTTGTTTACACTATTTGCGTTGTTCAAACTGTTGTTCTCATTTCTGTTACCACATTCACGGCTGTTGTACGTTGCTGGCTTCTTCAGGATATGTCCATATTTCTGAAATGAGGTATTGTAACTATTTACACTTTTTTTACATTATTCGGACTGTTTTCCTCGCCTTTTTTTTTTACTAAATTCACGAAGTTTTGGTCGTTGTACGCTCCGGCCTTCTTCAGGTGATCGTAATTTTGAACTGAAACCTTTATTTCGTTCACAGGCGTAGAATATTCTAATTCCCCGAGCCATTCAACTTCCGGGTGTTTCAGTATCCCTGTATCTCAACTCTCCAAATTTGTGTTCGCCACTGATGTAGGCAGGTATTGAACTCACAACTCTTTGGCTAAAGTCACTTGATTCAATCTACGCTTTCATCCCCTGAGCTACGTATCCTTGAGGCTGAATAATCTAAACAGTTGGGGACATGTAGATAGCGTAAACAATTACAATACCTCATTTCAGATATATATATATATATATATATATATATATATATATATATATATATATATATATATATATATATATATATATATATATATATATAGGTAACTATACTCGTGTCGAAAAACCTTCGAATTCTTGATTTAACAATAGCCAAATCAACCTCGAAGGGAAAAAAAGGTTTTAAAAAAGAAAGAGCCAGGAACATGAAAGTCTGTCGAAAATAATCGCACAGATACAGGTTCAAGGCCCAAAGAAAAAACCCCGATACGAGTAAACAACTAACTAAAAGTGCTCGATACAAACGTAGAACAGACCTAGTCAAACCTAATGAGCCAGACAAACCTACCAGCTGACCCTGACGATCTGCCTAAGTGAAACCTTGCTAGGTTTGTCTGGCTCATTAGGTTTGACTATATATATATATATATATATATATATATATATATATATATATATATGAAGAAATATAGCCTTAAAGTGTGCTATATTTATGGAATAAAGTGCTCAATATCAGAGATAGAGCGTGTGTAAATATAAAAGTGAACATAGAAGTCAACACTTAAGAGGCGACAGTGTGTTTCATGCTAGATGCAATCGTCAGGCAATCGTCGGTTGCATCTAGCATGAAACAGACTTGTCGTGTTGACTTCTACGTTCACTTTTATATATATATATATATATATATATATATATATATATATATAGAGAGAGAGAGAGAGAGAGAGAGAGAGAGAGAGACTGATCTTGTAGTTATTTGATGACGAAATTGAGAAAGCCACTTAATTAATCATGCACTCGCCATTTGAGTAAAATTAAGGCAAAATAATTTGTCGGGTATCCTAACACCTGTATACGCTTTTTAAGAAAGAGAAAATGGCTTCGAGAGAGTGAAACCTGTGGAACTTAGTGAAGATCACACTTTCCCGACGGAGTGATGGAGATTCCTTCTGTCTTTAAATAATTTAATAGCAATTGTTCTAATAAGCCTTTCTTCTTGGTACTTCAATCGCGTGAATTTAAGCGTGCTACTAGATTGGCAATTAGGTCTCACTGTTTTACTGTTAAACTAGCTAAATGTAACCGTAAGATCTATTCTGATAGTTTCTTCCTTCAAACTTCTTATCTATGGAATTCCCTTTGGTGTCTTGCTTCACTGCTAACTCGAATCTTCAAAAAATTAAATGCAGTGTCAATCGTAATCTTATGTCTTCCCGAACCCTGTTCTTTTATTGTCCTTTGTCCCCACTAAAATCTTCCTCCATTCACATTAACCCGTTACATCTTACTGGCATTACTGATCACCTACAATTGGGGGAAAAACATGAAAATAATAAATAAACAAATAGTAAATAAAATGTCAGAGTTTATGCGGAGATGTTAGAGGTAGAGAGTTTAAAGTAGACTTTAGAATGAACCGGAAGCAGAATGCTAAACTGGAAATGATGGATGAAACGCTACCCTGTTTAAAAGACCACGGAGGAATATGTGTACCGGAGGATATGTTAAGATCATATTGTCAAAGTGTAGTATCTGTTTGTCTATATTTCTGAGATGAGGTAGTATGTACATTATTTACATTATTCGGACTATTGTTCTCATCGTTGTCGCCATATTTATTACAACGTTTCGGCCCTCTAGTATCTGTCTATATTTCTGAGATGAGGTATTATTTACACTATTACATTATTCGGACTACTGTCCTCATCTTTGTCGTCATATTTATTACAACGTTTCGGCCCTCTAGTATCTGTCTATATTTCTGAGATGAGGTATTATGTACACTATTTGCATTATTCAGACTATTGTCCTCATCTTTGTCACCATATTTATTACAACGTTTCGGCCGTAGTACTCTTCGGCGTTCTTCAGGTGGCTGGAATGAATGAGGATATTCGGATATGAGGACATTCGGATATGAGGATATTCAGATATCAAGGACGTTCGGATATGACGATATTCGCATATGAGGATATTCAGATATGCATACGTTCCGATATTCGGATATTCAGATATGAGGACGTTCGAATATGATGATTTTCATATATGAGGACGTTTGGGTATGAGCATATTCGGATATGAGGATATTCAGATATGAGGACGTTTGGATATGAGGACTTTCGTACATGAGGATATCCAGATATGAGGACGTTAGGATATGAGACTTTCGGATATGAGGCTGTTCGGATATATAGACGTTCGGATATGAGGCCTTTTACATTTTTCAATGGTCAATGTGCTTTCACTTGTTTTTTTAATTCGATAGTAGCAACCGCCATGGAAGTAAGCGTTATTTGTTACCTCCCTTTAGTATTTATTTGCTTCATCATAAATTCTGTTTACGAACCAGTAACAAACATTTACAAAACAATTTTTGTGTGCTTTTGAATATTTACTATACAGGTGGGGAGTGGAAAATTTTCTTCCATGTGAAAGTGATCGATGACGCAAAAAATGCTTGGGGACTCCTGGTTTAGACCAATTTTCCAGGCTAGGAAGTAATTTAAAGGAATAAACGGCGATAATTTGATCTATTTTAAAATGCAATCCAATATTAGTAAAAAAAAAACATAGAAAAGAAAAAGACGATGACGAAAGAAAGTGGGATATTAAGATAAATTTTAATCTTTTATTCCTTTCTTTTTGTTTTCGCCAGCAGATTTTTTTTTCTCAGAGAAAAAGGCACGTGTCTTGATCCAAGAATTTCAACGATTTCTCATTTTCCTAGAATAAAAGAAAATTTATCCGTTTCACAATTTGGAATTGGCGTCTTCTTCGAGTCATTTGTCAGTTGACAAAATATGCCCTGGATGCTTCGAAGAATCGATAAGTTATTATGACTAAATCATTCGATCCATTGGTTGGGTGTCAGTAGCAGTTGCTCACGTGAAGTTTCCGATCTCTCCCTTTTAAGCCGATAAGGAATTTTATGTTGCCAAATTTTCATGTCATAAAAAGAAAATTATTGTCATCTTTTCTTTTTGAGAAAGTGAACATTCAGAATTCCTGCATTTGAAGATTAGTGCTTCATGCCAGAAATGGTATTAATACCATTTTTTTTTTCTTTTTCCATTTTTTTCACTTTTTGGTAATAAAATTCTAAGCATTTTAAGTATTTTTATTTATTCTCCCTGATTCAGTCACCATCGTCTTGTTGCAACATTTTAACGCTTAATTAAAAAGAAACCGTTAACTCTATGACTTTGGAGAAGATTCTCGTCCTGGGTACGACGTTAAACTGCATCCAACAGCAAGGCCTCTGATCAAGAGGTTTTGAGGAAGCGTGGAACCACCTCTTAATTGCTGGTGTTCCCAGGTCCACCCAGACCCGGGGTGGTAGCACCTGTTGGGGTCCCAGCTATGGGCAAATAGTGAACTTCCATGTTTTTACCATGTCCTGGGTATGACGACAAACTACATCCGCGTCCTGGGTATGACGACAAACTACATCCGCGTCCGGGGTATGACGACAAACTACATCCGCGTCCTGGGTATGACGACAAACTACATCCGCATATTTGAACTTTATTTGAGTAGCTAAGCAATTAAATTTTATCAACAAAATAATTGCTTTTTTATAAAGATCACAAAAGACCAAAATGAAAAAATATTATTACCAGCTCTACGTTTTTGAAAAAATATTATTACCAGCTCTACGTTTTTGGAAAAATATTATTACCAGCTCTACGTTTTTGGAAAAATATTATTACCAACTCTACGTTTTTGGAAAAATATTACCAGCTCTACGTTTTTGGAAAAATGTTATTACCAGCTATACGTTTTTGAAAAACCAGAATGAAAATGAAAAAATATTATTGCCAGCTCGACGTTTTTCAAAAAATATTATTACCAGCTATACGTTTTTGGAAAAATATTATTACCAGATATACGTTTTTGAAAAATAATATTACCAACTATACTTTTTGGAAA
Source organism: Acanthosepion esculentum (assembly GCA_964036315.1). Taxonomy (NCBI): domain Eukaryota; kingdom Metazoa; phylum Mollusca; class Cephalopoda; order Sepiida; family Sepiidae; genus Acanthosepion; species Acanthosepion esculentum. The sequence continues at coordinate 1,577,120 of OZ038518.1, read as the reverse complement.
AAAAACTTTTTCAGCATTTTTTGAAAAAATTTTTTTGGCAGCCCAACGAAGGTCGATATGCTGGTTAAATAATCAATCAATCAATCAATCAATTTAGAAGATTCAGAGTAAATGAAATCGTGTTTATTCAGAATCCCTAAAATGCAAATATACGGTGTCAGTTCAAAATTATTCGACCTTTGGGCAATAAAAAAATGTCTATTTCGGAAATTGTATATAATCACCTTCGAAGTACTCCCTGTGGTACTGCCATTGCTGGTGACTCCACATGAATACCATCTTTGGATTGCTATAGACATCCGCTGTCGCTGTTCTCATTTTTTTTTCTCCCGACTCAAATCGCTTCCCTTTCCGCGTGCTTTTTGGATTGGGGAAGAGCCAGAGGTTACACGATGTCAATACGAGAGCGTGGGCAGCCTATTGAACAGTGGTGTGTTCTTCTTGGCCAGTAAAACTTGGATTAGTGGGCGGAATGAGTAGGCACATTTCGCCGATTATTCTTCGTATGCACGAGTTTCCCGTTAAAATGGAAATGCACTGGGCCTGTGCTTAGTGCCATAATTCCTCTGCAACCTTAGTTTTGCGCATGGCATCATCAGCAAAAGATTCCCGAATCTTCTGAATGGTTTCAGCTTGAGTAACCCCCAACGTTTGATCAAAACCTGATTCAATATCTGATCTCGAATCGTTCAGTCATCTCGCGTTTAAAACGGAAATCCGACGAACGTGCTACACGTTCGTAGTCTAGGAGTAATGACCGATAACCGAAGCAACCTGCCGGTGCGAAGATTTTCACATGTGCATGGGAAGCGGGTCGTCACTTCTCCCCCAAAGACTTGTGGCATTAATTTTGGTGTGGGAAATAAAGTCGGATACTTTTTGAACGCACCTCGTACAGGGGGTTGTCAAAAACATTTATAGAGGTTATGAATAGGTTTCGTTTGGGTTAACAAAATTTGTGTGTAAACAGGAGATCATGGCAAAGGCGCCAAAATATATATAGAACGGTGAACATCAGTTTATGATCATAAAATGTTACAAATCACTTATTTTTACATGTGTCTGCCAACGAGGAAACAGCGCGTGTTTATTTTACTTTTCTTTTCTTTCTTTTTTTTTAAAAGAAAGACACATTCTACCTAATCATAAACGGAACCAAAAAAAAATAATTGACGATATCTGACTATATTTCTGAGATGAAATATTGTAATTATTTACATTATTTACATTGTCTGGACTGTTATCTTCATCTTCGTTGCCATATTCACGACGTTCCGGACTTCTTCAGGTGATTAGAATTTCGACCAATGAGTTGTAAGTTGAATACCCGGCTGATGATTCTGTCTATATTTCTGAGATGCAATATTGTAATTATTTACATTATTTACATTGTTTGGACTGTTGTCTTCATCTTCGTTGCCATTCTCACGACGGTGTTTCGGACGTTTTACGCTCCGGCCTTCTTCAAGTGATTGGCATTTTGAACTAAATCCAAAGAGTTGTGAGTTCAATACCTGTTCAATACAACAGCGGAGGTGAGTTAAAAGCAATATAACTGATACTGAGACATCGGAAAGAAGCATGACATATGGAACTAGAACAATCTACCCCTGTTGGCAAAATAAAGGGTTCAGTTCGAATTCTAATCACCTGATGAAGGCCTGATCGTATAGCGGCCGAAAGGTCGTGAATATGACAATAAAGATGAGGACAGCAGTCCAAACAATGTAAATAGTGTAAACAAGTAACTGGTGATTTTTACTTACTGCTAAAAAGTTAACGCCTTTTTGGTCGGAAGATAAAAAAAAACACATTTTATAGATTCGTTTCAAGTATATTGAATGTTATGAATTCTCAAGACACACATCAGTTGATAAAATGTAAATTTAATTAGTCTGTTTATTTCACATGCACCACAGTTCAAAAGTTTGAAGGATCCTCCAGAATAAGCATGTGATGAACTTGACAGAAGAGTGAAAACAAAAAGAAAAAGAGATGAAAAATGAGCTCTGAAAGTCATTGAAAAATAGTCTGTCAATGAATTACCAAACTTATTCTTTGAGAAACTTTTGCAACGAATGTCAAAAAATTTGCGCTCTTGTAATCAAGGCTAAAGTAAAATATGATCCTTATCTACCGGACCGGGCCAAATAAAAGACGTTGGTTAGTTCCAGTGACTAGACCCAAAGATTTGTGAATTCAGTTCCAGGCCACAGAAATAGTGAAACAAAAATTTGGAGAATTCAGTTAAAGGGAAATAACTGAAACGTCTGGAAAAGTGAAACTAGAACAATCTATCCCGCTGGACGAAACATGGGGTTCGGTTCGAAAGTCCAATCGCCTGAAGAAGGCCGGAGCGTTCAAAAATTTCGAAGTATTAGCATGAGATGAACTTGACAGAAGAGTGAAAAAAACAAAAAAATAAAAAGTGCTCTCAGAGTTATTGAAAACAGAATGTGAATAAATTAACAAACTTATACTTTGGGAAATTTTTGCAACGAATGCCAAAAATTTGTGCTGCAGTAATCAAGGCTGAAGGAGGATATTTTGACGAGAGCAATTTTACTCATATTTTTTTCTTTTTGTCATAATAACATCTCTAATAATAATAAAAAATCATGTCTCACCTTTTTAACGATGAATAATAATTTTCTCTTATTTTAAGTACAAAACAACTACTTTTTGGGCCAATTTAAACAATTACCCGTGTATCTTCAGACTTTTGATGTGGAGTGTACCTATTTCCTCGCGTTCATTCCGATTTGATTCCAATGTTTATTTCAAGGGTTATGGTTCAAATCCTATTACGAATCACTGGAAAAATATCCCTTCCCCAAATGTATACACAAAAAATACAGAGGCATGCTGGGATTTCTTTCTAGTTAATTAATTAAGCAACTTATTGCTTCTTCCGATTTAGCTCTGTTCATTCTTGTCCTGAAGTCAGAACGCTGAGATCGCTTGTGTGTATCCGCCTTTTTGGGTTTGTGAATTTTTTTTGTTTTTGTCTTATTGTGTCTTTGCCTTTTTACCCTTGCATTGCCTTGCATGTATTGCTTGCTTGCTTAATATTATTTTTGACACGTTCTTTTCTGTCCCTCGTTATTGTTTATTGCGCATTTTCCCAACTTTTTAAAGCATGGTCAATTACACTACGAATGGTCTGAAAATCAAAGACACAAAGAGGACATTACGTGGTGAGGGAGAGGTGCAGTGGGTCAGAAGCAGAGCAACGGAGAGCCTATGCTTGTAAAAACCGCCCAGGGTATGTGCTCACTTCCTTAGCTACCAGCCAATTCCCAACCTGGTTTTCACTGACCCCCGTATCTCGATTAAGCTGAATCAGTTGGTAATTTTGAGTGATAGAAAGTGTGAAAGAGACAGACAGAAAAAGAGAGAGAGAGAGAAGAAGAGAAAAAAGAAAGATAAAGAAAGATAAATAGAAAGAGAGAGATAAAGCGTAAGCGAGAGGGAAAGTGAGAGGGGAAGAGAATGAGAGAGATAAAATGATAGAGAAACGGAGTAATAAAGAGAAAGAAATAGAGAGCGAGAAAGTGAAAATGAGAGAGATAAAGAGAAAGCGAAAGAGAAATATATCAAGAGAAACAGAAATAAAGTGTTGTAGGATCCCTATGGACGATAATGGGTATGTCCCCCATTCACATAAATGCAGTAGTAAATACTGTATGTTGGTCCGCAGTTGGAGATTCGTCTCCAGCTGTGCAGTTCAAACACTCTGCTTCCGGGCAGACAAGGCTATGTCGAAGGGCAGAGTCTCGTCTTGGGAAACAGTTTCTCGAACCCGTTTTATATGGGGTCTACGGGGATTTTTTTAGCCGAGTCTACGGGCTGGGATATCGCATATTAAATTCGGCCTTGTGCCACATTTGACCGCGTGGGGCGCTTGGTAGATATCCTAGAGTTGGAGATTCGTCTCCAGCTGTGCTGGTCAAACTCTCTGCTTCGGGACACACAGGATCCCCAGACGAGACTCTGTCGAAAGGCAGAGTCTCGTCTCGCGAAACAGCTACACGACCCCGTTTAAAACGGGGTCTACGGGGAATTTTTGGCCGAGCCTAAATTAAATTCGGCCTTGTACCATATCTGACCGCGTGGGCCGGATGGTAGATATCATAGAGTTGGAGATTCATTGTGGAATTCACTTGACTCACTTCTAGCACTTGACTACTACTTCTACGTGCCGCTGGTGAATCTTATATGTGTTGTTCTTGTAAGTATTATCGTTCATTAGCAACCTTCGTTTGATTATTCTGTTCAGTAACCTTCCCTGGGTTACAACAGAATGAGAGCGATATAGATAGATAGATAGATAGATAGTGACAGAGAGAGAGGGGGAGAAAGAGAGAGGCAGATGCCGGATGTAAGAATTCGTACGTATTCCAGTCATTCGTGCTTATTAATTACAACTATAAATATATATAAAAATAAATACACTTAATTTACCGCTATCATAGAATATAAACCTTCACACTTTCATGAAAAGTTCTGCTCACATCGGTCATTTTGTTTTTTGTTTTTTTGACGTTGTCGAAATTTCTATATTTTGCTTTAATTACGCGGTTTGAATCTGTTATGGGAACCTACCCATAATAGTAATGGACTAGTCCGTACCCCCATAAATACTGCGCCTCAAGAGGAAGCAGAGAGAAAGAGTCACAGGGAGAGAGTCAGTGAGTGACAGAGTTCTGAGTCAGTCAGAGACAGAGTCGCATCAGACGATTTCTGAAAGACATTGGAATAGTGATACTAGTCGAGACAACATAGTTCTCTCTAACCTAACCTGATTGTTATTACTAACACTTCTACTTCTTTTGTACATATATTCTATTTGTAATATATATCTGTGTTATTCCATACCTGTGTCCGAGTTATTCTTCATTGGTTCTACCTTGGACCATCACCGTGGTACAAGGAACCTGGACCATAACAAAATGGAAAACAGAAAACACGTGAACCAAATAAGGAAAAGACTGTCGCAGGACGCTAACGGTCCACTTCAAGAAGAGGTAATGGACACGATTTTCGATACGTTTGACATAAAAAGACCACAAACAATGCCAGAATTAAGAATGTCGTCTCGAAAAAGAAAATTTACAGAACCGTTGGAAATAAATCCAAAGAAAAAGAAATATTAAAACCCCCTGCTACGCAAAAGCTTCGGAAGGGGGATGTTAAGGGGACTTACCCATAATACTAATGGACTAGCCCGTACCCCATAAATACTGCGCCTCAAGAGGAAGCAGCGGTGAGTGTGAGTGAGTCGTGCAGTCGGCTAGACGATTACTGTAAGACATTGGAATAGTGACACTTCGAGACAACTTAGTTCTCTCTAACCTAACCTGATTATTATTACTAACACTTCTTCTTCCTTTGAACATATATTCTATTTGTAATATATATCTGCGTTATTCCATACCTGTGTCCGAGTTATTCTTCATTGGTTCTACCTTGGACCATCACCGTGGTACAAGGACCTGGACCATAACAGAATCAAAAGTTTCTTGAAATTGATGTTTATTTAACAATATTCTCTCAAACCTCTTCCTAAAATGATTTTCTTTTGTTTGTGTCGTCTTTTGTTTCTTGAGCTCCTCAACCCCAACATGGGGCCGGCCGATTTCTCCTCTCCGTATGAAAAAGAAAATATCCCCATTTTCTGTTGCGCACCTTTGAGTATCCTTGTGTAAGAAAAAAGAACGGTCAGCGTTATAAGCCGATACAATGAACAAAATGGAATGCAAATTCAAAGCGGGGCACATTAAAATTAGCTTTAGTAACATCAGCAATCGAGACCACCCCAAAGAAAAATAGACGAAGAAAAAAGAAAAAAAGAAATGGATGACAAATGAACAATCTCGACAGGATGAAAAGGAGACAGCAACAATGGCGATGTATGGCCCCGAATATTGGACACAGATCTGGAATTAATGCAGACAGTCTAGGGAGGGGTGGGTCAACGGAAAAATGGGCAGAAACAGAAAGAATGATTATCACTGATAAAGCAGATATGCCATTAAAAGAAATAAGAGAACTAATGGGACAAAAGATATTCTCGTCAACAGGGTGCATAAAGTCTAAGGATGGGAGAGTAATATTAGAAAAATAATATAAATAAAAAATTCGTAAACTTAAGGAATCAGCACATATGCTAGGCCACAAAAATCTCCTGAGTCGGCCAAGAAATAAATACAATATGGGAACCAGTAATAAGGAGTGCCAGAGAAGAGCAATGATAACAAAAAGTTGCAATATGAGATCTGGTAAAAACATGCAAAGATAACAGCAAAATTGCAATATGAGTACTGGTAAAAAATGGTTGCTGAAAAATTAGGTTTATAATACTCAGAAATTCATACCCAGATGTCCTCAAGGACACATGGCACAGTGGATAAAGGCGTTGGTTAGATCCAGTGACAGACCAGACAAAGAGTGTGAGTTCAATACCCGGTTCAGGCAGTGGAGAACTTTCAGAGGGAAAATTACCAGGAGATAACTGATAACAGACATCCATCAAACATGGCTCGTGGAACTAGAACAGTCTACCCCAGTGATCGAAATAAAGGGTTCGGTTCGAAATTCCAACCACCTGAAGAAGGCCGGAGCGTACAACGGCCGAAACGTTTTGACAAATATGGCGACAAAGTTGGACAATAGTCCGACTAATGTAAATACTGTACATAATACCTCATTTCAGAAATATGGACAGAAAATAAAAAAACTTCATAGATGGAACGAATACATCAGAGACGAAAGGGGACAAACTGCAATACACAGAAACAGCGAAAAGCCGGAAATATTAAAAATTTGAAGTGGAATCAGCGCTGGCCAAATTGAACAGAAACAAAGCATCAGGGCCAGGCGGAATTGTAATAAAGATACTGGTACTCTCAGACGATTGGCAACATCAGAGACATAATAAGTAAGTAGTGATATACTAGAAGTGCTTTAAAAAGGCCAGATGCAAACGAATGTGCCATCAGCCTAAGAAATCGTCATCCAAATTTTGATGGAGACAAGTGTTCCGTAGAATTAAACCGGAAATAGGAAGATAACAATGTGAATTAATTAGAAAAGAATACCAGGACAAAGAATTTGATATGTATGTCCCGAAGGACACAAATGCGGAAGTATATATATATATACCTATGTTTTATAGATTATGTAAACACTTTTTATAAAGTACCTCACAAAAAACCGTTGGAATTTCTCGTTAACCTACACATATTGAGGAAGGATATTAGAAAACTCCAGAATCTATAATGGCAGCAAACCGCCTGAATATTGACAGAAAACGAATTCAGTAAATATATAAAAATAGAAGAGGATATGCGACAAGGATTTGTCTTCTCGCCGGACTTATTCAACCAATATAGTGAGAGAGAATTAGTTCTACCATGATTTATTATTGGCGGCCGTAATCTTACCAGCATAAGATATGCTGATGACACAGTGTTGATAGCAGACATGGAAAGGAGACTGGAAGAACTCCCACAGAATGCATGAAGAAAAGTTAGAAGAAATGAATATAAATCAATTGCAAGAAGATTTGCGTGGTTGTCAGCAAAAGGGACAGCCCAACGTGAAAATTACAAAATGGAGATAACAAAACCAAGCAAATACAACAATCTAAATATCTAAGGAGCGTTTTAACAGAGGACGGAACGTGCGACGCTGAAATCCAAAGACGCTTTGGAATAGCGAAAGAAGACGACCAAAAGCTAAGGAAAGTATTAAGACACAGGAAAATATTGTTAGGAACTGTTGTGGCCTTGTTAGAACCGGAAATAAAGACACAAGAGAGGAATTGAGCTATTAAATATGTTAACAGAAACAGTAATACAAACATATACAAACGAGAGTGTCACAGCCGACTGTCAGAGATTACTGCTGGAAACTTTCCTCTCCAAAAGGCAGTACCTACTCCTATTTATAGCTGGGAGAGTCCATGCATGCGTGGGTAAATTGCCATAACAAAAATAAACAAAAGAATGATATATGGATAACGGCTCGGATTGAGGAATCCCAGAGCCAAGTTCGAATTTGAATCCATTACATTCACTTACGTGCTAATACCCTTGGGAAAGGTATAACTCCTCTTATTCTCCCCCCAGCTATGGGTAAATAGCAGGACGGACCGGATTCTATAGCCTTGGATGGCAACTGGTCTACCGCAGAAAGAAATGGAAACCTACTGCGGGAAAAATACATCCTCGTCAGTCATGTATCAAGAGATAAGCGTGTATCATGTATCCTCTTCTTCCACCACCTAACTATGGCTAAATAGAGAAAAGGCGAAAGAGAGAGAGAGAGAGAGAGAGAGAGAGAGAGAGAGATATAAAGAGAAAGCGAAAGAGAGGTATATGAAGAGAAAGAGAAATAGAGAAAGAGTTGTAGCATACCTATGGACGATAATGGGTATGTCCCCATTCGCATAAATACAGTAGTAAATACTGTATGTTGGTCTGCAGTTGGGGATTCGTCTCCAGCTGTGCCGGGCAAACTCTCTGCTTCCAGGCAGAGAGGATCCCCAGTCTATACGGGACCTACGGGGAATTTTTGACCGAGCCTACGGGATCGCATACCCCACATTAAATTCGACCAAGACTGGGTTCTGTAGACTTGGGGGCAACTGGTCATCAGGATAACTCTGAATTCAAACTGAATTGGGTGTTGTGCAGTAGGGTAAACTGATTGTTACAGAAACCGCAATGATATCTTGCGGTCCGATGTACCCAAAGGAATTTAAAAAATGTAACATACTGGAAGTACTTAAAAAGCCAGATGCAAACGAATGTGAACTGCGTCGGTCAATCAGCCAAACGAATCGTCATCCGAATTTTGATGGAGATATAAACATATATGAGCTGTTTTGTAATATATGTCCTTCAGACAACAGAAATGTGGTTCAACAGAAGGATGATGCGAATAGCATGAACTGAGCATATGATCAACGACGAAGATTTAGAATACAGAAAGCGAAAGTTGAACGTTCTGGAAAATTCGACCCTCACAGGACAAATTGAAGTCCAAGAGGGACAGAGGAAAGCAGCGCGTAACCACTGCATAACGATGGGTGGCAAATAAGGGATTAGGAGTGAGAACGAAAAGACACAATGGAAATTATGAAGAGTCATGACCGCCAACGTCCTGAAGGGACATGGTGCGTAGAAGAAACGGCAGAATGCTTGCTTTCGAGTTTATTTTTGCTTTCTGTTTTGACGCATCTTACGAACCAGTAAATGTGGCGATACGGTTTTAATTTTTTTAATTTTTTTTTTTTTGCAGCAGCAGCAAACGTAAACTTCGCGCAGAATTAGCCGGTTTCGTTCAAACTTCTAAAGCATATTTTTCACGGTTCAGAATTCAGTAGAACGTCACCCAGGAGAAGCTTCGCATATCTCTGTGGAGGCCATGAGCAACGGAATGGTTCACATATTGATTTTCACTTGCTGGTCCACAGTGGAGAACTCGGACCGGCAAAATTTGAGACAAAAATAGGATTGGCTCGAAAGACAAAAAAAAAAAAAGAAATTCAATAAAACAAAAGCGAAATGGGAAAGACTTCATAACAACAACAACAAAAAATATCCTGAACAACATAATTCAATCCCAAAACATGTTATTTTGTTTCACACGTGACTTTATTCAGAATGGTTTATCATTTAAATCTGACCAATACTCGGCATTTGAATGTATTTGACTGAAATAAAAATCCGTGGCGTTTCTTAGTAGATGGCGTTTGAACACGTGATTGTGTTTGACACGTGACGTGATATTGTTCACATATATGGTAATGGTAATATTAGCTGTTTCCTTTTATGGAAACTATAGAGTACACCTCGACGTGGTTTTATGGTTAGCAAGCTTGCCTTGCTAGATCAGTAGCTACTGTGAAGAGAATGCGATCCTCATTAGATAATCTGTACTTTCGGCTTTGTGCCAAATCTAAGCTATGCTTAGTTTAGCCATTGACAGTTTCGGGTGACATTTATAAAATCCTTCTGTTTAAAGTTTTTTTTTTAAGCTATCTTTCTCAAGTCAACAAATTGCTATCATGTTTATTATACTAATGGGCGTTTCCTTCTTAAATTTTGGTTGATGTTGTGTAATCTTGGTTGACATTATTTTCTCTTCAAGTTACCTATTATATCCAGTTTACTCCAGGTATGACGATAAACTACATCCGGCAGCAAAGCCTCTGATTAAGAAATAGGAAGTTTCGAGGAGCGTGAAACCACCTCTTAATTGCTGTTGTTCCCAAGTTCACCCTTGGGACCCTTGAGAAGACATAGTGGGGCTGACACCAAACGATTTTAACCTGTTCCCTTTCTAGCTGAATATCTCAAAGGGCTTTTCAGTGATTCTTACGACAAATGGTGTCAATAAGACTAAACGTCTTATTTAAAAACCTATCGAAAATAGAAACTCAGTTTACTGGGTTTTAGATACCAAACCTTTTGTCGGATGGACAATTATGCTGTTACAGGATTTGGACAATTTTGCTGTTACACCTGATATATGTGTACTTTGTGATTACTGAGACCAAAAAAATTTAACAGTTTAAAAACTGCAGGAATTAATGAATATTATTGCATGCATTTTTGTTAAATTCTTGTAAATCTTGCAACAAAATGTGCAAGTAACAAAAACGTATTTGAAAATTATTTCCATGTCTTGCGACTCTCTAATCAACTGAAATTTATCGTATGTGGCTCTTAAATTTAGCGAGTTTGGACACCTCGAGGCGGTGCAATGGCTAGCAGGCTTGTCTCGCTAGAACAATTACGATAGAACAGTGAGTTTGATCCTCACTAGGTGCCCTATACATTCGGCCTTGTGCCACATCTAAGCTACGCTTGGAAAATCAACTTAAATTAAGCGAGTTTAGCCTGTTTAATTTCTTGATACACTAATCCCAATACCAAGGATATGGACTATTTACTCCAATTTCCTTTCAAATTGTTACAGATTAAGTCTACCAGTCAACGAATATGAAATTTTGTCTTCATTTTATAGAATTAATAATTGCCCCGAGTTTGCTGTCTAAAGTCCTTATGCTATCTACTTAATGCTCTTAGCACGTAATTTCTTTAAAATTAAAATAAAAAAACGTAACTTTTTTTTTCCATTGAAATGACGTAATATTCCTTAATCGAAAGAATTTGTTAAGGAACGAAACCATAGTTGTCTCCCCCTGGAGGGAACTCAACCATAAAAGAAATGGTCGATCCTCACATGGGGAGCAGCGAAATTGCATTGAGTATAAGCTTCAGTACAAGCTTAAATGAGTGTCTTTTTGTATTTACGACAAAAGCATTTTTCTATTCTTTTTTTTAATTTTGGGAAATTTTTGAGCGCATTTCGTTTTGAGTTCCGTAGTTTAATATGAATTTAAATAGCAAACTGAACCCAATGAACTTTTATAAAATTTAATAAAAAATGGCATTCGTAATCTGGAATGCTTAATATAAATTCATATATATATATATATATATATATATATATATATATATATATATATATATATATATATATATATAGTTAAGTTACGAAAAATTTGGTAATCCGTATAGGTAGTCCAAAGGAGGATGAAATTCTGAGAGCTCAATGTAAATTCAGAGCTAATAATTTAAAGAAGTAAAGATCACTTTAAGATCTCCATGTAATAATTTATTTCACCATAGCCCTTTTAAAGGACGCTGGATCATCAGACTACACTTCCAAAAGGTGAAAAGAAAAATGAAATGAACATTTACACTTTTGACGGAGAGTATTAAGTTTATGCAATTTAACAGAGAGGGTAGTGAGGAGTGGTGTGACAGACATGATCGAGTTTAGAGAGGGTTTATTTTAATATTTCTATTTATCATACTTAGTATTAGGGGAGGAGGGACCAGACATTGACGTATTTAATCGGTTAACTTAACGGAAGTGATATATTGAAAGGGAGGGTGGAGAAGAGAGAAAAAAAGAAAAAGAAAAAAGAAAGAAAGAAGTGGAAAGTAAAGAGAAAGAAGCCGTAATTAGGTTTTCCGAAGGGAGAGGAGGGTGGTAATTTTTAGCAATTTATGTAAAAAAAAAAACAGATTTTAATGTTTGATAGTAATTTAAATGTTTAAAAAATCACCGAAGAATTAATTTGATGTTTGATGTTTGCTAGCAATAGTCCGAATAATGTAAATAGTGTACATAATACCGCATCTCAAAAATATAAACAGATACTGAAGGGCCGAAACCTTGTAATAAATATGGCGACAAAGATGAGGTTAATAGTCCGAATAAGGTAAATAGTATACATAATACCTCATCTCAGAAATATAGACAGATACTAGAGGGCCGAAACGTTGTAATAAATATGGCGACAAAGATGAGGACAATAGTCCGAATAATGTAAATAATGTACATAATACCTCATCTCAGAAATATAGACAGTTACTAGAGGGCCGAAACGTTGTAATAAATATGGCGACAAAGATGAGGACAATAGTCCGAATAATGTAAATAATGTACATAATACCTCATATCAGAAATATAGACAGTTACTAGAGGGCCGAAACGTTGTAATAAATATGGCGACAAAGATGAGGACAATAGTCCGAATAATGTAAATAATGTACATAATACCTCATCTCAGAAATATAGACAGTTACTAGAGGGCCGAAACGTTGTAATAAATATGGCGACAAAGATGAGGACAATAGTCCGAATAATGTAAATAGTGTACATAATACCTCATCTCAGAAATATAGACAAACAGAAATACTTTGAAAAAAATATTACCAGCAATAAAAAATTTTCGGCAATAAATTACCCATTGAGGTTGGTATGCCGTAAAACAAAACAAAACACACCTTTTGTGTCGTTAGCCCTGACAAAGTTGTAAAACCCTGATTATAATATGATTATAACCTCCCCGCTTTTATAGTGTTATGTGCTTTGTATCCTTATTTTATCACCAAATATAATGCCTTTGAGGACTAATTCTTTATTTTTCTTTAAATACCGGTTGTGCAGGTGCCAAGTGACCTCTGTAACGTGTCCTTCATACACCTGTAAAATGGCATCAACTTCTTGTAGTTTCCCACACAAGTTAAGAAAAGGTTTTTCATATCACTCTTGGCTACATTTCCAATCCTCTCAGCACACACAGGCGTTGAAAAGGTTGATAGTCTGGCATTTGCAAGGCAAGAATTAATTGTTGGGAGTCCCTGAAATTGCAACATCCTCAGAAGAACACCAGGCCATAACCTTTTACCAAGCTATAGTTTCAGCGGAGTATAACCGGTAAAATTCAATCATTGATACGAAAACAAATAAGACAAGCCGTGTAAATGGTGCCTGTAAAAATCTAGAAAAATTGTCCAATCACAAACTGTTTTACTTCTCTTGCCGTCATCAAATTCCTGAGATAAATTTTAAGGACAGCCGGTGTGGCAAGCAAATAAGATAGTAGTATCCATTAAACGTATTTTGACAGGTTGTCCAGAAAATCTTAAGACAGCAATTTTAAAATACTGATAGCATGTTTGAACTGTTGGAGGTGAATGTGGATGATATACAATTATTTGTAAACGTGGTCGTCGGCCTCTACAAGGAAATATAGAGCGGAAAAAATAAGGATAAAACATATTTTTATAATAATAAAAAATATTTACGAAGTCAGACACTTGATATAAAAACGGATATGGAGAGAAGAAATATTATCCACAATTCTTTATTGAAGAAAAGATTAAAACAATCATTGCAACTGTCTCTCGACGGAAGCTCTCTTTTCAAAAGTGATAATGAAACTTTATTTACAAAGTGATTTTGTTACAAAGAATGATTCATATATATATATATATATATATATATATATATATATATATATATATATATATATATATTTACATATATATATATATATTTACATATATGAATATATATAGATATTTATATATATATATATTTATATATATATATATATATATATATATGTATATATATATATATATATAAATATACAAATTTAACGAGAAAGAAAATAATATAAATTGAAACGCTCATAGCATTAATTTAAATGTGAGCTCAGTACCAAGAGTAGAGCAATAATTATTTACTATAAAAACGTTACATACAGACAAACATGTAGTCACGACAAAGATCCATTTTTTGTCTGTCTTCGTCTTTGTTCCTCAGCAGTCGAGATGCGTTTGCATCGAAACAAAAACTGCATCTTTGTCGTGAGTACGTATGTAACATCTCCGTTTATAATGACGCAATCGTCAGACCACGAATGTTCTCGGGCTGACAATTGCATCTAGCATGAAATAGCCTGTCGCCTCTGATATTGAGCACTTTATCCAATAAATATAGCACACCTTAAAACTATATTTGTTTATATATATATATATATATATATATATATATAGATATATATATAGATATATATATATATATATATAAAGAAAAAACAGTAAGATATAAAATCTGGTGTTTTTATAGATATTTTTATTTTTACACAATAGTGCTCAATGTAAATTTACAGAGCATTAATATTATAAATTAATTGATTTAAAATATGTTTTTTATCGCTACACAGTGATAACCATGTTTCAAAAATGGAAGCTAAAAGCCTTATTTTTTTCATGGTTTTTTCAGGAATTCTTCAAATTAACTAGTGTTAAATTTGATTCAGATCATTTTCAAACATTTGCTGGCATTGCCTAGAGGTGTCTACACGAATTTCTCTAAGAAGAAATAAGAAAATGGTCGGCATAGTGTAGATTATACAACTTTTCAACGGAATTAATGGTTGCGTATATTATGTTCCAACTTCAAGGCATTTGAGGACCATCTAGCAGTTTTCCGACTGAGCTGAAATTTTACCCCTCCCCCCATTTTGTTGTTGATTGATACAGGTTTAGGGGATGGGTACAGCAACATTTTAACTTTCGGAAAATTACCTATTGCTGACGGCCACATATATATATATATATATATATATATATATATATATATATATATATATATATATATATATATATATATATATATAATATAAAAGGCTCAAAGACTAATATTCCATGATCATAATTTATTACATTGGAATCGTAATTACGATCCAATTCATCATACCTACAAATTCAAAAGCTTTTTGAATTTGTACGTCTGATGAATTGGATCGTAATTTGTAGGTCTGAAGAATTGCATCGTAATTACGATTCAAATGTAATAAATTATGATCATGGAATATTAGTGTTTGAGCCTTTATTCTTACTCTGTCCTGGACATTGAGTTCTACCTGGATTCTATCGTCTACGGAATTTATTTATATGAATGTATATATACATAGATGTTATGGTCCAATATCCTCGCACCACTGTTATGGTCCAAGGTTAGGACCAAGGAAGAACAACACGAACACAAGAGTAGGAATAACAAAGATATATTACAACAGAGTAATATTACAAGAAGTTGAAGGTGTTAGTATGACTGTCAGTCTGGTTTAGAGTGAACTACTATTGTCTCGACTCGTTCCACTTCCGTTCTATCCGTCTCTCTTGAGAGGCGCAGTCTTTATAGTGTCAGGAAGAGTCCATTATCGTTACAGGTAAGATCCCATAACAATATATATATTTTTTAAATGTATATATATATATATATATATATATATATATATATATATATATATATATATACATACTCTGACCACTAATATTATCAATATATATATATATATATATATATATATATAATATGTTTAACGTTCTTTTTTTTCTTCTTTTTTTATAGATACAAGTATTTAAGCAAATGCTCTGTTTTTATAATAAACAGTATTAAATAATATTTACCGGCCTGAATGTCCGAGAAATTTTCATAGAAAGTTTTCGTTCACCGAAATAATAAAAATAATAATAATAAAAATAAAGAACGTTAAACATATTATAAATGTCTTTAAATAAATTGTTGGACTATGTCCAATTCAAATATATATATATATATATATATATATATATATATATATATATATAGATAGATAGATAGATAGATAGATAGATAGATATTACACAATAAAATTCAAAGTTACATTATATGGGGAACAGGCCTATTTCACCCGACGAAAACTTGTACAGACTGCGTTCGTGTTGGAATTTGAAATTTAACTGTGATCGTTGTCGAAAAATTAATACGTAATTTATCAATTTTAAAGTTTCCGTCAGACGAAACACACGAGGAAAGGTCAGGGGTGGGTGAAGGTATTAGCCATATAGAGAAGAGGTTTTTATAATATTTACATTATTTTTAAAAAAAATATAATTAAAAAAAATGAATTATTTTTTACTCTTTAATATAACCGATTTATTCTTAATTATAAATTTTAAATATATGATCTTACTTACTTTTAATATAAATTATCTGAATATAACGCATTTTTAATTTATTAAATACATCTTATTATTAAGTATCATTTATATTTGGAAAATATTTTTAAGTAAGAACTTGTATCTTTAAATTTAACTTTATCTGTATAAATTTTTAAAATACTTTTCGTTCCACCCTTAGTTTCAAATTAACATTTCATTCTTCATATAACCACCATTTAATGTCATATGGTTAATATCCGGGTTTAATTTTATAAAAACTCTTATCTTTGAAGCTAATAACTTCCACCCTCCTCTGACGATACACTCGTGCCTTTCGTCTGACAGAATCATTGAAATGGATAGATTTTGTATTAGTTATTCGATAGTTGTCCCAGTAAAATTTCTAATTGCGACACGAACTCATTCTATATACCGGGGTTGAATAAGTCTGACGAAGTTTTCGTTGGTTGTCATAGGTATATTCCATCTATGAGGTAATTTTGAATTTTATTGTGTAATACTATTTATTTGGTCTCGAATAAAACATTGAGCTCTTTTTGTAGATCAGTTTTAATATTTTATATTACTAGGATCCACTTGGTTTATATACCAACGGATTTATTACCTTTAATATATATATATATATATATATATATATATATATATATATATATATATATATATATTAATACATGTTTCATTAAATAATATAGATACGTGTTGTCTATATATTTTATGTAAGTTTTTTTCATATAGTCGGATAAGCTTAATAACATTATCATTAAACAATATCTATATTATTTAATGGAACATGTATTAATGAAAAAATGCTGCCTAAATACACACAATATATATATATATATATATATATATATATATATATATATATATATATATATATATATATATATATATATATAATGGATAATTAACTTTAAGCCCACCAAACAGAGAGTTCGTTGGTAGGGCTTAGTGTATACTGATTCCAAAACTTCTGACTGATAAACAGTATTAGTCATACTTAGTGAAAAACAGTATCAGTCAGTATTAGTAATGACAGCATCTCCTAGTTATAAGGCACACTGTTAAATCTGATACATTGGCACACCTATATAAATTACCCAATTTTTGAGATTAATCTTTAAAGGCACAAGATTTAAGTATATCAGTGATTTAAGAGTTATCTCCCTTTAATTTTTCTCAGAATTTTTTATGATTCGTTTTCGGACGAATGACATTCACCATTTTGAACGGAACCACGTTATAGCAATATTTTTCCATTTACATATGAACCAAAACGAAAACTGCTCTCATTTATCCGCCATAGAGAAACCTCCCTGCCTGCTATCAGCAAGGCTGATGCTCAACTCCACGAGAACGTCTCTCTGCGCCTTTTGGGTCTCCCATTTTCCACTGACCTGACGTGGAACATTTACATCAAAAGTTGGTTCTCTGTGTCCCGCCAGAAGGCTTTTCTCCGCCGAGTTCATCTTTCAAATCTACTAATCTACCATTCGTCCTTGCATTGAATACTGTTTCCATATATGATCTGGTGCTCCCGCCGTTCATCTCGAGGTTCTCGACAAAATCCAAAGACGGATATGCGATGTGATAGATTCTGCCCTGACGTCTCGACACCAGTGACTTTCTCACAGACGTGATAAGGTTTCCTTCTGTCTTTTCTACAAATATTTTGATGGCAACTGCTCTGATGAGATACTTTCACTGGTGCTCCAAGTGCATGAATTTAAGCGCGCTAGTAGGTTGTCACACTTTTACCGACGAAACATTTAAATTTAACCGCCTCTTCTACTCCAACAGCTTCTTCTCCCGCACTTCCCGACAGTGGAACTCCCTTCCTCTTACTTGCTTCGCTGATAACTATAATCTTCACAAATTTATATGTAATGTCAATCGACATCTTCTGATGCCTTGATCTCGATGACCGCCCTTTCCTCACCCTTTCATTTTTCTCTTACTTTCACTCTCTGTAACACCTTGCGTGCTAGTGAAACTTCCACTTTGTTTGGGGTGAAATTCTTAAAAAAAAAATATAGAAAAATATATGTTTCTGTTGGTGTCTTTACACAAGACTCGGATGTTAATTTTACTCGTGGATGTAAAAAAGATAATTTCAAATTGATCTTTTTTTGTTTCTTTTTAATCATTTCACCGCAACCAAGGCATTAAAGCCACTAAGACACAATGGCTTACTGAGTGTTAAAGAATAAGAAAAAGAAAAAAATCTGGAGGAACGAGAATATGAGAAGTGAAGGAAAGAAAATAGATGGCTATTGACAATTATTTGAAATCATTGAAGATCAAATTTGGCTGGAATGAAAAGAGCACACAGGCGAGAAGTGCGAGAAAAGAAAGGGTTTGCAAATAAGTTACAGTAACGTCTACCCAATTTAAGTGTAAATTGATGAGACATTTATTTATAATATCGCACACATATATATGTGCGTGTGTGTGTATATATATATATATGTACATATATATATATATATATATATATATATATATATATATATATATATATATATATATGTATGTATATATATATATATATGTGTGTGTGTGCTGGACACCTCGAGGCGGTGTAAGGCTTAGCTAGCTTGTCTCGCTATAATAATTTCGACTGAATAGTGAGTTCGATCTTCACTGTTGCCCCCTACTTTCGGCCTTGTGCCAAGTCTGAGCTACGCTTGGAAAATCATTATATATATATATATATATATATATATATATATATATATATATATATATATATATATGAAAATATCTCAGAGGTAACCTGTAGATAAGGCAATCTTTATAAATATAAATGACAATAGGAAAACACTATTAATTGCTGACGCGTTTCCTCCAATGTGGACTTTCTCAAAGCCAAAAACGAAACGAATTTAATTAAACAAGGAAATTAACAAAAACAAAAGACAGAGCGTTCTTAGCAACTGGCATGTAGGCAACGCTATTTTCATATTGTTGAAGTTTACAGAAAGGCCACAAACAAAAATGATATGATCAGTTTCTACTCAAACCACTCTTCAAAAATTAAATCTGGAATTATTATAGGTTTCTATCTAAGAGCATTAAGAAGCTGTAGTCCCCAATATTTACTTAAAGAAGAAAAATACATAGAAAACGCATTCAAAAACCTACAATACCCATATCATTTTATCCATAACGCAAGAAGAAAGGCATACAAAATATACAATCGAAACAAAACTAATAACATAATCCGCAATAGTAAATTACATGAAAACAGATACATAATACTACCGACCAACTCTGTTACGTCTAATATCCAGAATAACCTATCCCATCTAAATAATCTTAAAATAGTCACAAACACCTCGACAACAATTATAGATATAATAAGATCTTCAAACAACAATAGCAATAACAAATGCGCATGGAAGCTACAAATTGTCGATGAGAAATTGAATGAAGCCGTGATGCCAGGTAAGGATCAGTTCATTGGATTTCATCAAGAATCTCTAAATATATGGCCGTAGCATAAGTCCATATGTGGAAGCATCATTCAAAACGTAGACGAATAACAGACTTAAAGTTATGTAAGATGGATTCTGGAGAGACAAATTGTCTAGCACGATATAGTGAAACTACATTCTTAGCGACAGAGCACGCCATTTTGACCAAAATATTCATTTGCAGTGGCTGTTTTCACATTCAATGATAATGTAATGTTGAATGAATATCTGATTTACGTCCTTCCGTTAAGATTACTAATGAGATACATATATAAGTGTAGCTGTGCCCAGAAGTTGTGTGATGTAAGGCATTTGAAATGCTAAGCAGTATCCGATGATCCGTGTCTTTTTTTGTTCATATTGTCTCACATGAGTCGTATTCATGTTGTTTGGGCAGCCTTATTGAAATTCATTTGCGTCTTAATTATTCCTCCATCTCCGCGATACTCGGGCGTTTTCCAACCTGTTGCTATAGCGACCAAGATCCTCCAATCAGCAACAGGAATTAATGCAGCGAAAGATAATTTGACAAAAAACGTTAGAGTTCTTTTTTTTATATTTTTCTTAAATTTATTCCACGGCCCATTAACTCGATGAATATTCATATAGCCGATAAGAACTGACCAAACTGAAAAGGAATGTATTTTGGGGCAGGTGCAGCACCAATTAGGCACGCTTTTAAGCAGAGGGAAATGAAGAGAATAACTTGCACTGCGTCCAAGGCACGCGATACCGAACGAAGACGTCAAGGAATTGTTGGGATGGAAACTGCGGAGAAACATAAGATTTTTCCTGGTTGTAATAACCGTAAACACTAAAGACCTACATATCTTAATGGGGTGTCAAAAGAATAAAAAAAGAACCATCGTTAATGCAATGATACTACTTGGCCTGTTTCATACCGACAAATATTTAATATAGCGAGACCAATCTACATATACTGACAAACGACTTTATAAATAATGTATAATTATATATATATATATATATATATATATATATATATTTATAATGACGCATATATATATATATGTGTGTGTGTGTGTATATATATATGTACATATATGTATGTATGTATAAGCTAGAACAATTACGGCTGAGTAGGGAGTTCGATCCTCACTGGGTGCCCCATACTTTCGGTTTTGTGCCACATCTAAGCTGCGCCTAGAAAATCATTTATAGGCACCTCGAGGCGGTGTAATAGTTAGCAAGCTTGTCTCGCTAGAACAATTACGACTGAGCAGTGATTTCTATCCTCACTGGGTGCCCCCTAATTTCAGCCTTGTGCCACATCTAAGCTAGGCTTGGAAAATCACTATATATATATATATTTTAAGGGAAAAACAGACCACTTTTAGGCTGAATGTAATAATTTATTTCGCCAAGCCCTTTATTAAAGGTCACTGGCTCATCAGACTCCACTTCCAAACGATGAAACGAAAAATGTTAAATGAAAAATAAAAATTGAAATGAACCTTTTTGACAGGTAGTATTAAGTTTATATAATTTAACAGAGAGGGTAATGAGGTGTAGTGTGAGAGACATGATCGAATTTAGTATATATATATATATATATATATATATATATATATATATATATATATATATATATATATATATATATATATATATATATATATTACAATTAATCATTCCTACAAAAAGTAGACTAGTAAAGTTAATGATATAAAATGGCAAAATCTCTTCGCAAACCAAAATTTAAAAGTTGCATTAACCTACAAATCACTCGATGAATGTTATGATCCTTGATTTTAATAACTACAAGTTACATAAGGACTTTTATTTTTAAAGTACTAACAGATTAAAAAAAGACCTTATACAGCTTGTAGTTATTAAAATTAAAGATCATAACATTCATCGAGTGATTTGTAGGATAATGCAACTTTAAAATTTTGGTTTCAGAAGTGATTTTTCCATTTTATATCATTAAGTTTACTAATCTACCTTTTGTATGAATGATTCATTGTAATATAAATTGAACTGCACCACATATTTGATTATATATATATATATATATATATATATATATATATATATATATATATATATATATATATATATATATATATATATATTATTTATTCAAAAATTATGATATAAACATGTTATAACATGATTACAAAAATAGCTATTTTGTATCAACACTTGTGGTATCTTGGCAAGTGATGGGGTTGATTGGAGAAGAATAAAGAGTTTAAAAAAGTTCAAAACCAACTAAACTCCCCTCAATAGGGGAAACATTGTTATGGAAGCTTTAATTACCAATCAAAATACAAAACTTTGATAATTTAAAAAACTTGACAAGTAAACGTATATATATATTCCTGATAATAATTGTGACAATACTATTATTATTGAACAATTTAGTTCATGCCACTTTTCTCCAGTACAAGAACGCACATTTTTCAAATTTAAAAAAATTCAACCTCAGCGTTGTGTCTGCAGCGCTCCAAAATTATTCTTACATTTAACAATATCTCATTACTAAAAAAAGCACTCTTTCGGACCACAATATCTTTCGATGTCGCATTACTATTCGGAGTTTAACAAAAACACACTAATATGTCTACCTGATGATGATCGCTCGAAGCGATTGAAAGTCGGCTCGTACAAAAAAATAAGACCAGATAAGCCCGGAATTTATGAACAAGGATCACACCATTCATTAACAGATTCGAAGTTGGTTGTAATTTATTATTAAATATTATTTGTGAGAGTGATTCTCGCCATATAACTAGCTTCAGTATTTGTTTTTCGTTTGAATGATTTACGTTATATATATATATATATATATATATATATATATATATATATATATATATATATATATATATATATAGATATATATATATATAAATGAATCTCTATATGACTTTGTGTCTTATAGATATTTATCCCACACTGCAAGGAGTAAATTGTCGCTATTTCATATTTATAATTTCTCGCATGTGCTTTCTTTGTTTTTGATTTTGTCGACTGAACATTATAGTAGGGACAATTGGGCACCGTCTGTAAAAAAAAGAGCACCATGACGTAATGAACTCAGACGGAAATTTGTAAACAGCTTACCTCGCTGATTGGCATTCGCGCCGTAAGCTCCAGTAGGAACATTTCACAAATCTCAATTCATTTAGAAATGAATGAATAACACATCTACCCGTAACCTACAACCTATATTTTTTTACCTTTTCTGCCTTAGCCTAATACCGTTATTTGACTGGTTAACCTAGACATACCTACAAAATTTTGAAATCTTGTTTCCTCCTCCTTTTTAACTGTTAAACAATCTACCATATTTTTTTCTGTTATCGAAAGTAAATCATTTTGCCTCATATGAAGGAAAAACTTTAAATTCCGAAACACGGGATTTTTATGTAGCGATGAAAAATATTTTAAAATAAACTTTTTGGATGGCTCAACCAACGTTTTTATCCAATAGATTTGTATTTTGATAAAATTCAATAGCGGCCGTCTTCATAATTTTCTCTTTCAATAAGTGTGAAATTCTTTAAATCAATCGTGTGGTGGAATTCATTTCAATCTTTAACTAATGCATTTTGGTAAATTATTTTGTATATAATCCTTTTTATGTTCATAGATAATATGTTTTTTATAATTTCGGCAAGTTTCGCTAATGTAGTGGGAAGAGCGTGTATATATAACAAGCGCAGATAGGTTAGAGTGACGCTCGGTTCACACTCCTCTCAGATCTTTTGAACAGGTCTCAAGGTTTATCATTTTCACCTTGTTTGGGATGATTTTTCCGGTCCTTTCGGAAGTCTACGTCAAAAATATATATCTAACGTTTCTGCGTGAAAACTAAAATTTTGTTTGCTAATTATTTATTATTTTTCCTCCTCAATAGGTGTAAATAAGTTCGGCTATCGCCCGGTTCACAACCCTTCTAGGTCTTTTGAAACAAGACGAGAGATTTATCTCTTGTTTCCTGATTAGGATGGGGTTTGTGATTCATTCTAAAATTTTCTTATTCGCTTTCACTTTCACTAGCCCCTTGCCTCTTAGTGACATTGTTGCCTTACTCGGAGCGAATTGGTTATATATATATATATATATATATATATATATATATATATATATATATATATATATAAGAATACCATATATAACAATACCATATATATATATATATATATATATATATATATATATATATATATATATATATATATATATATATATATATATATATATATATGGTATAAGCAGCAAAACTTTAGTAAACAGGATATCGTTATCTATCTATGTTTCTGAGATTGAAACTATTGACTATTCTGGGTTCGGTTTGAAATTTAAACAAAGATAAACTGAAGAAGGCCGGCGGGTACAACGGCCGAAACCTGAATGTGATAATAGACAATAAATATCAGGACAACCGTCTGAACAATATAAATAGAATTTTTTATGTTACTTCTTTTAGTTCTCCGACAATGAAAATTAATATGTGTGTGTGTGAGTGTGTATGTGTGCGTGCGTGCTCGCGCATGCGTGCGTTCCTTACAAGTGACGTCCCGTGTAAAAGTCATTTATGAAAATATCTGCTCAGTTAACTTGTATGCAGTTCCCTTCTGATGGTCGCTCCTTATCGTGATAGACGATATTGTGTGGTTTAATGATTCTGAGACCGATGACGTCGGCAGTTCTAAATTCTGGCCAGACGAGGACCCAGACTAAGCGCGACCCCAACGGTGGAACAAGTGGGTGAGAATTAAAACAGATCTCAACGGTTGAACCAGCGGATGAAGAAGGCTACACACGACGGACATTTTTTTTTTCTTTTTAAGCGTATCACCCCGAGCAAGGCCGGTGGCCACTATCACGCAAGGGGTTACAGAAGGGTTGGAGGAAGAGCAGATAGGAGTGGTAAAGGAAGGGATGTGGAGAAAGAGAAGGACGGAGGGCCGATCGAGGTGGGGAGGTTACGGGAGATATAGAGCGAGAGCAGATAGGAATGGAAGATGTCAGGAAGTGGATAGATCAAGGCAACTGGAGATGACGATTGACGCTACACTTAAACCGTTGGAGATTGTATTTGTCAGGGAAACAGTAATAGGGAAGGGAGTTCCATAGGCGAGATGTGCGTGACATGAAGCTATTGGAGTAGAAAAGACGTCTACACCTAACAGTTTCAACGGTGAAGGGGTGGGAACGGGATGCCAGCCTCGTAGGACGCTTAAATTCACGAGGCTTAGGGACAAGTGAAAGCAACTCCTCAGAGCAATTACCGTGGAAGTACTTGTAGAAAAGGCAGAGTGATGCAACATTGCGTCTGTGAGAGAGCGACTGCAGACGAGATGACAGATCAGGGCCAATCACATTGCATATCCGTCTCTGGGTCTTATCAAGAACCCCGAGGCAACACGCAGGGGCCCCAGACCATAAATGGCAGCAATACTCCATGCAAGGTCGAATGGTAGACTTATAGACCTGGAGGATCGATTCAGAGGAGAAGAATTTCCTGGCTCGGCACAGGGAACCAACTTTTCTAGCGGTGGATGATGCAATTGACTCGATGTATTTGTTCCATCTCATATCAGCGGACAGCGTGAGACCGAGCAGCCGCAGAGAGGAACTCTCGAGAAGTTGGTCCTCAGACATTCTGATGGGATGCAGGGATGGGTCCTTGTGTTGGTTAATGGAGAGCAATTTTGTTTTAGAGGCATTAATGTTGACCATCCATTTCTCTCCCCAGTCCACAACCGATTGGAGGTCCTTTTCAATTTGAGCTGCCAGGTTAATTTTGTCCGCCTCAGTAGATTTGTGCTTGAGGCAGGAGTAAATAGTAGTGTCGTCAGCGTAGATACCGACTTGGGAGTCTATGGCGTCTGGAAGGTCATTTATAAATATGAGGAACAGAGTAGGGCCAAGGATGGAGCCTTGAGGAACACCAGCAGTAGTGGGATAGGAGTTGGAGAAGGATCCACTGAGAACAACCTTCAAATCCCGGTTTGATAGGAACGATTGAATTAGGTCAAACAATCGACCTGTGATACCGTAACCCCGGAGCTTGCGAAGGAGGCCGGCATGCCAAACCCTATCGAATGCCTTGGAGATGTCAAGGGCCACGGCACGGGCTTCGCCGTTACTATGGATAGCTTGGTAGACAAATTCAGTGATGGCCGTAAGCACATCGGCAGTAGACCGGGCAAAGCGGAAACCATACTGCTTGTCTGAGAGCAGATCGTGGGATATCAGGTGAGTAGTCACTTCGGCGTTGATAATGGCCTCGAAGACTTTGCCGAAGATGGGAAGGAGACTGATAGGACGGTAATTAGAAGGGTTGGAGGGGTCGCCAGAGTTCTTAAAGACAGGAACAATGGTAGAGGACTTCCAGCAGTCAGGAAAACAGGAGTCCTTGAGGCAGCGGTTGTACAATTTAGAGAGGGCAGGTGCCAGTTCAGGTGCGCATTTCTTCAGGACAATGGCTTGTATTCCGTCGCCGCCGGTAGCCTTGTGGGGATCTAAGTTAGAAATAATGCCCAGTACCGACGACGGGGTTATGTGCAAGCCGTCCAGTAGGGCCTCAGTTCTGGGAGGGAAGTCGGGCAAGGGTACCCCAGAGTAGTCAAGCATAGAATTGGAAGAAAACTTTCGAGCGAAGCATTCGGCCTTGTCGGCAGAGGTGGTCAGGACCTCAAACTGATTGAACAGTGGAGGAATGGAGGGTTTGTTACTATTCAGAACGCTCTTGCAGAGACGCCAATAGTCCTTGGAGCCAAATTTACGGGATGCAATACGTTCCTTCATCCGAGCTGCAAATAGTGCCTTGGCATTGTCGAGGGTACGCTTACACTCATTGCGTGCAGAGGTAAATAGACGTCTGTTGAAGTCGGACATGTCACTACGAAAACGGCGGAAGAAGTGGTTCCTATGGGCAATGGCGGCTGAGCAAGCAGCTGTGAACCATGGGGAGGAGCGCGGTTTGACCTTGAATTTCCTGGAGGGGATGAAAGCTTCGATACCGGCTTTGATCCAGGAGGAGAACTCAGAAGCACAGTCATGAGTGGGGAGCTTAAATACAGCATCCCAGGGGACATCGCGGAGGAAGTCCCGAAACGAGTCCCAGTCAGCCCGTTGGTAGCAGAAAGTGGTTCTGGTGGTAGGAGGTTCTTTGTAGGGGGTGGGGCTGAAGGAGATACTAACAGACACGACAGCATGATCGGAGTTACCGATAGGACAGAGCTGCGTGGCACTACACGACTCAGGGATGGAGGTAAAACACAGGTCGAGGAGTGAGGGCTTACAGTCACGATTGTAGGAAAAACGCGTGGGGAAATCGATTATCTGGGTGAGGGATTGAGAGATTGAAAAGTTAAGATTATGAACGCCAGCGAGGTCAGTGGTAGCGTTCTGTAGCCACTGGTTGTGATGGGCGTTGAAATCACCAAACACAAATATGTGAGCGGACGGATGGACAGAGAGGGCCTTATCAACGCTGTCAGAAATGACATCGAGTATCCCGCAGTCCTGAGAGGATGGAGAGCGGCAGAGGAAGAAAAGATAGCTTACAGCATTGAGAAGAGATAGGCGGAGACATAATTAGGAATGATCCGGCGATTCGAGAGAGGGCTCTCTAGCCAGAGGGAGATGGTCCTTGACGTAGACACCCAGACCATGCATGTGAGTTAGAGAGTCTTTTCTGAGGAGTGGGGGGTATCCAGGGATCGAGAGATCGGAGGAAGGGATGCTACAGAAAGCGCCACACAAAATTATAACATTCTGCATCCGTCCGCTCCAGTTTCATAAATGGATTCTTCATGCCTTCTTTCATGTGTGCCGCGGAGGAGGGTTATGAAATCAAGCGTGTGGGCCATTTACTGACAATTTTAGTTTCCCCGTAAACAATTTCACGCCAGCCGATTTTTCTTCTACTCTGACACTTCCATGCTAAAATTGGTCTGTTTGGGCATCAATACCATCACCAGAAAGGAAGCGATCAGCAAGGAAGAAACTAAATTTTTAGATAACGGTTGAACCGACGTACTCGGTGCGTCTGTATGACTGTGTGGCATCTAAGGTGTAATGAGTGTGCTCGCATCTAATAAGGTCTAGCCTGAAAACGTAATCAAAGAAGCCAAATAAAGAGATTGATTCATTACACTTTTATTTCTAATTCTAGGGAGTCGGACTTCAGTTGCTTGACTAAAACGTCACGGGAAAGTTCATCAAAATATTACTGCAACACCTACTGCAAGAGTTGGCTGATTGATTTTGTTTGGTGGCATATCAACATCTTTATGGGTTATTTAATTCCGAAATCTAAATATTTTGAACAGAATTTTGTGCCTTCAACTACAGATAATTTTGTATTTTTGGTCATTTTGTTGTAAAATGTATCGTTAGTAATTCTACTATAAAATGTATTGTTGCTCATTTTGCTATAAAATTATATTGTTGGTAATTCTACTATAAAATATATGGTTGGTAATTTTGCTATAAAATGTATTGTTAGTAATTCTACTATAAAATGTATTGTTGCTCATTTTGCTATAAAATTATATTGTTGGTAATTCTACTATAAAATATATGGTTGGTCATTTTGCTATAAAATGTATTGTTAGTAATTCTACTATAAAATGTATTGTTGCTCATTTTGCTTTAAAATTATATTGTTGGTACTTCTACTATAAAATATATGGTTGGTCATTTTGCTATAAAATGTATTGTTAGTAATTCTACTATAAAATGTATTGTTGCTCATTTTGCTTTAAAATTATATTGTTGGTAATTCTACTATAAAATATATGGTTGGTCATTTTGCTATAAAATGTATTGTTAGTAATTCTACTATAAAATGTATTGTTGCTCATTTTGCTTTAAAATTATATTGTTGGTAATTCTACTATAAAATATATGGTTGGTCATTTTGCTATAAAATGTATTGTTAGTAATTCTACTATAAAATGTATTGTTGCTCATTTTGCTTTAAAATTATATTGTTGGTAATTCTACTATAAAATATATGGTTGGTCATTTTGCTATAAAATGTATTGTTAGTAATTCTACTATAAAATGTATTGTTGCTCATTTTGCTTTAAAATGATATTGTTGGTAATTCTACTATAAAATATATGGTTGGTCATTTTGCTATAAAATGTATTGTTAGTAATTCTACTATAAAATGTATTGTTGCTCATTTTGCTTTAAAATTATATTGTTGGTAATTCTACTATAAAATATATGGTTGGTCATTTTGCTATAAAATGTATTGTTAGTAATTCTACTATAAAATGTATTGTTGCTCATTTTGCTTTAAAATTATACTGTTGGTAATTCTACTATAAAATATATGGTTGGTCATTTTGCTATAAAATGTATTGTTAGTAATTCTACTATAAAATGTATTGTTGCTCATTTTGCTTTAAAATGATATTGTTGGTAATTCTACTATAAAATATATGGTTGGTCATTTTGCTATAAAATGTATTGTTAGTAATTCTACTATAAAATGTATTGTTGCTCATTTTGCTTTAAAATTATATTGTTGGTAATTCTACTATAAAATATATGGTTGGTCATTTTGCTATAAAATGTATTGTTAGTAATTCAATCATAAAATATATTGTTGATCATTTTGCTTTAAAAATTTATGGTTAATTTTGCTTTGAATGTACATAGGTAGTTAAGCGTATTATTATAACGGTTATTTTGGTAGACTGTATCGGTTGTGTTTCGAATTATTCTGGGGTCTATTGAGTGGGAATAATTGTGGATTCGAATGCATAGAATAATACAATAGACGGCCCACTATTCATAACTCACTTTTATTTATAAATCGTAGAGCAAAATACACCGCACATGGCCTGACAGTTAGGTTTAGCCTAAAACAGACTGGCGCCTCTGGGTGTTGACTTCAATATCCACTTTTATATTTACATATGCTCCATCCCCAATATTGAGCCCTTTAACCCATAAATATTACTTACCTTAAAACTACAGTATATATATATATATATATATATATATATATTACTGGACCTTCCTGTTTTCCTTAACCAATGAGGATGCATCAACTCCGTTTTAAGAACCGAACAGCCAAACTACTCCCCCATTTTTTTTACTATCGTGGTGAAGGCGGCTTGTGCACAACCAACCACACCCGAATACGAAGAACATACGTACATAATGTGCAACAATTTCCCCAAAAGACCCTTCTCGGGTTTGGAATTCAGAGTTGTCAGTCGCTAGTCTGTTTGCTACCCAAGGCTATATGACCCAATCCATTCGGCTATTTTCACATATCTGGAATAGTAGGTTTAAATTTAACACAACCAACTTAATCATACACAATAATTCTCGTCCGTTAACTAGTGTTCAGGAATAAAAGACATTTTATATCAGTTTAAATGTCCTTTGAGAGATAGTACGTCTGACAAAAAAGTAAGTACATATGTTGGTTTCACAACCACAACATTATCAAGATGTCTTACACTTCATTTGTTGGATACAAGTTCTATTGCATAACATCAAAAACACATTTCTGCCCACTTCATAATACAGGGAAGTAATTGTTAACAACATCATAATTCTCGAGGCCTTCTATATGAAAATCAAGCAATCAACACTCAACAAAACTCATTATGAATATAGCAACAATATATTAAAATGCATATAAAATGTAATGCCATTTTACATCTCTATCAGTTTCCGTTCAGATCCCTTATATTAAAACGCTTGTTTTGCAAAAAACGGATGAATTAAAAAATTAAAATAACTGTAACGGAATTAACAAAAATTAAAATGACTATTACAGAGAGCGTTTGCGCGTGGTTTTAAAATTCGCCATCACAACAGAATAAAGATTTTACCGCAGTGACAATAAGTTTGTCTTTGTAACTTGCCCCTGAAAATGATCTTGAAAAAGCTCGAAAGTATCTGGTTTAATAAAAACTACCGCGCCTTCCTTGCTGAATTCCATGTTAACATCAAGAAACTGATTGAACAACTGGAAAAGATCAGTATAACAATAAGTAGACACAAATTGGCTACATTATTCTATGAAACATGTTTGAATATATATATATGTATATAAAGGAAGAACAGTAAGATATATAATCCGGTGTTCTTATTGATATTTTTATTTTTACAAAACAGTGCTCAATGTAAATTTACAGAGCATTAATATTATAAATTAACTGATTTAAAATATGTTTTTTTTTCACTACATAGTAATAACCATGTTTCAAAAATGGAAGCTAAAAGCTTCGAATTTAATTTTGTTATTAAATTAAAGACATTAGTTCCATTTCATCTTCAAGTGAATATTGGAGTAACTTATTTTTTAAATTTACTGAGTTTTAAAGTCACAGATAAAATCTTAATTCACTGTTTCCAAGGATACAGAGAAATTCAATCATTCAGACAAGGGGTGGTAGCGTGTTCATTTTTATTAACTTTTGTTGTATCAGTCATTAGTTACGTTCGAAACAGGGGTTATGTTTAGTTAGGGTAGGGATGTATTTTTCAACGAATTCTAATTAATTAAATGCATGTCGTCTGTCTTTTTTTAATTTTATTGTTAAAAAATTCTTACAGCATTTTTTCTATTTGTATACTTAAAGATTTTTTTGGGATGTTTAGGTTAGAATACGTTTTATTTAAATACAATTTTAAAATATTTTCACTTTTAATTTTTAATAGACTATATTTCTTTTTTAAAACAAGTATATTTACTAGAATTACTTACAGCATATAAAATTATTTTTTCACATCTAGTTTAAGTATGTATATTACCAGGTCACATTTTTTTTAAATTTTATTTTTAAATATTATTCAAGGAAAATTTTTGACAATGACGGCAAAAAATAGCTAATTCCTTTCTCTGATTCAGTAAACTTTTATTTTGTATAAACTTAGTAATATATAGTTTCTCATGTATGTACAAAACACATGGGACATTTAATGACCTATATAGTCTAGCTTTTCCTATTAATTTCATTTTACTGTAGGCGTTTTATTGGATACTTTTAAGTGCTAGAAGTACTTTGAGAGAGATATTTAGGTTAGAATTCGTTTTATTTAACTACAATTTTAAAATATTTTCACTCATAATTTTAATAGACTATATTTATTTTTAAAACAAGTAAATGTAATAGAATTACTTACACTATATAAAATTATTTTTTCATATCACATATAAGTATGTATATTACCAGGTCACATTTTTAAATTTTATTTTTAAATATTATTTAAGGAAAATATTTGACATGGTTATTACTGTGTAGCGAAAAAACCACAGTTTAATTTATATATATATCTATGCATATATATATTAGCTTAAAAGCTAGATAGCTCCTGTGGAAAGATTGGGCCTTCATCGCAATAGGTATAGGGAGGAGTTGATGCGATAGGCAACAATGAAATACAGAGGAACTCAAAAGTGATCGCTGCATTTAAGCATTGCATTAATATTTAAGGTAACATTTTACAAGTCCAAAGATAATTATTAATCTTCTCTTTGTATTTAAATAAAATTTGATGTACTTAGATCGTTTCAGTACAAACATTTATTTTTATTTCATTGATGAATTTCGCTGGAGTTCCATGTAAATTTCGATTACTCTAAAGTCATAAAAATTGTTATCGGACAAATAAATTATTGGCAAAATATCGCAGAAAAATCGTGTAAAACAATCGCAGTAATTGAAAACTAGGGAATTCAAAATTGCAGGATTGCGGGGCCGGAATGTTTTTAATTTTCTCGAGGAGTTCGCCTGATTCCAAAATGGTCTGATGTGTTGAGCGACGACCTCGAGGAGTAAAGTTGTAATAGCGTGACACGCTGACACAATCAGATTCGCACTTATGATATATATATATATATATATATATATATATATATATATATATATATATATATATATATATATATATATATATATATATGTGTGTGTGTGTGTGTGTGTGTGTGTGTGTGTGTGTAAATAAATTTCTAAGAGGATAGAATCCAGGTAGAACTCAATGTCTAGGACAGAGTAAGAATATAATATAAAAGGCTCAAACATTAATATTCCATGATTCTTGTTTAACATTAATATTCCATGATTATAGATTATTACATTGGAATCGTAATCAGGATCCAATTCAACAGACGTACAAATTCAAAAAGAAATATATATATATTTATATATATATATATATATATATATATATATATACATATATATATATACAGAAAAATATAAATCGCAGAATATATATATATATATGTATATATATATATATATATATATATATATATATATATATATATATATACGAGGGTCATTCAATAAATAAGGTGAATGTTTCGGTATAAGGACTTCTAATACAAATAGAAGCTTACTTTTTTTTTCAACGTAGTCTACCAGCACTGTCACACACTTTTCCAATCTGTGCACAAGCTTCCGTATTCCCTCAGCGTAAAAATCTTTGGACGGATGTCTCAGCCAGTCGCTCACAACACTTTTGACTTCATCGTCACTTTTAAACTTCGTGCCTCTCGTGAACGATTTCAAGGGACCAAACAGGTGAAAGTCTGAAGGGGCAAGGTCTGGGCTTTAAGGGGGATGAGGGAGCAGTTCCCAGCCCCAGCTCGTTGATGGTCTGCACCGTTTGGCCTGCCGTGTGAGGCCTTGCGTTGTCATGATGCAATATGACTCCTTCTGACTGATGACACCTGCGTTTGTCTCAACAGATAAGCTCAAATCCTTGCAATGTCATCCACTGTCACCCTTCTGTCAGACTGAATGAGGTCATTGACTGATTCGATCACCTCAGGAGACGTCACTTCTATAGGCCTCCCAGGCCTGTCTTCATCCTCAACACTGCTCCGTCCTTCTTTAAACAATTTAGTCCACTTGTAAACATTTTTTTGGGACCATACACAGTTGACATTCTCCTATGAATTTCAACTAGTTTGTACCCTTCAGCAACCAAAAACTTGATAACTGACCGCTGTTCAATCCTGGAGTATGCTTCTTGGTCAGCCATCTTTGTTAATCGCCAAAACTCTCAAAGTTTTTTTTTAATCTGCAAAAGAAATTAAAGCTATGTGAAAAAGAGATAAAACAAAAAAAATTAAAAAATGAGTAAGTTTCTATCTGTATTAGAAGTCCTTATACCGAAAAATTTACCTTATTCATTGAATGACCCTCGTATATATATATATATATATGTATATATATATATATATATATATATATATATATATGAAAAAATATAGTTTTAAGGTGTGTTATATTTATGGGATAAAGTGCTCAATATCAGAGATAGAGCGTATGTAAATATAAATATAAAAGTGAACATTGAAGTCAACACTCAGAGGCGACAGGCTGTTTCAAGCTGGACGCAATCATCAGGCTGTGTGATTGCTGGCCTGACGATTGCGTCCAGCATGAAACAGTCTGTCGCTTCTGAGTGTTGACTTCAATGTTCACTTTTATATATATGTATAGATATAAACTACGTCTAGAGATTATATGCAAATGAGGTATTGTCAAATATTTTATTTAAAATTCATAGATATGTGTTATCCAATGAAATAATTTGTACTATTATGTATAGCGAGTCAGCATGAAAGCAATTAAATCCCAATTTTCAATTTCAGATTGATATTTAGTATGTTTTCAGTAATTATAGCAATTTGCAGTGTCCAGAGATTATTTGCAAGAACTAGAATTTAGTATTATGGCTCGTAAAAAAGAACTAACAATGAATGAAAAGAACTATATAATCAAAGAAATTAGCAAAGGAAAGTCTTCAAATTTCTAAGGATTTGAAAAGGGATCATCGAACAATCAAGAAAATATGTCAAATGGGAATTCAACCAAGGAAAAAAAAGTATCAGGCTGAATTCAGGAATTTAACAAAGCGAGATCTATCACATACCCGAAGAGAAATAATAAGAAACCCAAATGCGTCAAGTGCGTTCATATTTGAGGCCGCTGGAGCTCCGATAGTGTCAAGGGGAACAAGGTGTAAAGCATTAAGGAAGTTTGCTGATGTAAAAAATCAAATAAAAAAACCCATTTTAACAAAAAAAACATCAGGAAAGAAGATTGCAGTGGGCAAAAAAATACATGAAAACTGATTTCAGTAAAGCGCTTTTTACAGACGAATCAAGGATCACCCTCGATGGGCCTGATGGATGGGCTCGAGGACGGGTTTGCAAGCAACATGACTCAAGAAAATTTTTTAAACGCCAAGAAGGTTGTGGTGGGATCATGATATGGGCTGGGATTATTGGTAATGAGCTCGTGGGTCCATTTAAACTGAAAGATTGGGTTAAAATGTATTCCAAAAGTTACTGTGATTTTCTAGAGCAATATTTCTTTGAATGGCTTGATAACCAGACTTTAGCCAAGCGTAGATCTATGAGCTTTATGCAAGACAACGCACCAAGTCATGCATCAAAGTTTACTAAATCCTGGTTGAAAGAAAAGCGATTTGTTGAAGATTCTGTCATGGACTAGCCTTCAAATAGCTGTGACTTGAATCCCATTGAGAACCTGTGGACCATCCTGAAAAGAGATATTTATTCTAATGGAAGGCAATTCAACGGCAAGTGTGACCTCTGGGAGACAGTTAAAGTTGCTGCAAACAACTTACTAATCGCTAAAATTGCAAATCTAACATCAGATGTTGACAATCGGCTGCTAAGAGTTATTGAAAAGAAAGGAGCATTTGTGCAATCAATTTTAGGAGGTTCTTATTATTTTTTTGTTAATATATCTTTTATTTTTAAAATAAAATGTTTTTTTATGTTTTTCCTTTAAGAAATTGACGAATTTGTTCTAAAATGTTTTCATGTTATTTTTTTTACATTAGTTTTACAAGGTATAATAATGTAAAAGTATCAAAATAAATAGTTTCAAATAAACTACTGACAGTCAAATTAGTCTGTTTTGTTAACTTAGTAAAAATCTTTTCCAACCAAAAACAATAGTTTTCTCTATCACTATATATCTAAGTTAATAATATTGAGTAGAATCTAAACAACATCATAATAGGAATTTTAACATTAATGACGCAACTCTTTATACCAATTCATAAATTGCATATAATCTCTAGACGCAGTTTATATATATATATATATATATATATATATATATATATATATATATATTGACACAAAATCGGAATATATATATATATATATATATATATATATATATATATATATATATATATATATATATATACCAGGTATTATCACAATCTTCACAGATTTTGAAGTGTGCATAAGGATTTTTAAATTCTTCCCTGCATTCCTAAAACTAGAATAATGGTCGTGTGTAAATGCTTTGTTCTTGGAATTTCTATTTCTAAATGTTTCGATATTTGAAGAGCTTATCGAATTCTTTATCGGAAATGTTTATATCAAAGGGTATGAGTTTGTCGATATGAGATCATTTACGTTCTTTGAATTTTTTCTTTCTTCATCTTGAGTGTTAATTTATATCAAGTTTTCCATGAGTATATAAGTTAAGACCCTGAGCTAGGTAATGCCGTCAAATTCTTGGAATGGTATTGGTTTTTTACTCGCATCATTTTTTTTTTTTTTGCATGACGTGGGTTTATTTTTATTTTATTTAATATTTCATTGCAGTTAAAAAACACTTTATCGTTATTGTTATGAGGTAAGTCGTTATAGCGTTACATTATCACTATTATTATTATTATTTTCATTATTATTATTATCATTATTATTATCATTATTATTATCATTATTATTATTATTATTATTATTTTCATTATTATTATTATCATTATTATTATTATCATTATTATTATTATTATTTTCATTATTATTATTATCATTATTATTATCATTATTATTATTATTATTTTCATTATTATTATTATCATTATTATTATCATTATTATTATCACTCTTATTATTATTATTTTCATTATTATTATTATCATTATTATTATCATTATTATTATTGTTATTATTATCATTATTATTATCACTATTATTATTTTCATTATTATTATCATTATTATTATTATTATTTTCATTATTATTATTATCATTATTGTTATCACTATTATTATTATTATTTTCATTATTATTATTATCATTATTATTATATTATTATCATTATTATTATCACTATTATTATTTTCATTATTATTATCATTATTATGATTATTATTATTATCATTATTATTATTATCATTATTATTATTATCATTATTATTATCACTATTATCATTATTATTTTCATTACTATTATTATCATATTTTATTATCATTATTATTATCATTATTATTATTATCATTATTATTATCACTATTATCATTATTATTTTCATTACTATTATTATCATATTTTATTATCATTATTATTATCATTATTTTCATTTCCCTTGATTTCTGGCGTGCACACATTTCTTTCCGGGTCCCGCCCAGGAACCTAAGTTTAGAAATGGCATCATGACACTTTCCATAGACAAAAGAAAAATGACAAAAAACGTATCTTACATAGATAAAGCTCTTCGTAAATAATGGGCTGTACTTGTGAGAAAAAAAATTGTATTTCTTTGAGGCATGGACTTCCAGGAATCCCTTCAATTAATCTACTGGAATCTTTTCCAACCAATCCTAGGGCTTCAACTACAACAGGGATTGTTGATGTTCCCATGTGCCACATTTTTGAAATTTCGATTTCAAGGTCCTTGTATTTTGACAGCTTTTTGAATATCTTCAAAGATACATTGCAGTCTACAGGGACTGCCATATCAATCAGGAGGCACTTTTTTTGTTTGTGGTCTTTAATAACAATGTCTGGGCGGTTATATTTGATTGTCCTGTCATTGTGTATTGTATAGTCCCATAGAATTGTAACAGGTCCTATCTCCGTAACCGGGTCTGGGTGGTGTTCATACTAGTTTCTTTCAGTTTCCTTCCCGTAGAAGTTGCAAATTTTCCAGTGCAGATATTGGCCCACTCGGTCATGCCGGGCTTTATATTCAGTGGGTGCCAATATCGTGCAACCTGATACAAGATGATCAATGGTTTCTGGATATTTATCACAGAATCTGCATTTTGGGCTAACACAATATTTTACTATATGTGCTTGTATTCGTCTTCTTTTTTTTTTCTTCTTCTTCTTCTTCTTCTTCTTCTTCTTATTATTATTATTATTATTATTATTATTATTATTATTATTAATGCTGTCAATATACCAATTTCGGTCGTCTGTTTTTAAGCTCATTTCATCATAAGTGCCTAAAATCGAATTTTTCGCTTACTTCAATCTCATTGGTCAGTTTTCTTTTCGACCTGAGGTTGACTATTAACAGTAATTACATTTACTTGCAGAAAGGATCTTCGTGTATCGGTCAATTATATTCACAATAACCAACAGCTTAATGTATCAATGCCCCAGAAGGAAGAGATATCTCCTCCGTAGTCCAAGTCATTAGTAAGATTTACAGAGACTTGATTTCAGAGAAACATCATGTTGAAAGGGGGAAGGCTGCCATCTTGTATTCTCTCGATTACCAGTTGGGTTAATCCGGAATGCGAGAAATATAATGGAAATGTTACTCATTGCTAAAACAGATCTTTAAAATAAAAGAAAAAAGAAAAAGAAGGTATTAGAAAATTTAAGAAAAGAAAGAAAGAAACTACTCCCCACCCCCGCCAAAAAAAAGACAATACGAAAATAAATTTAGGAATCAGCTGACTGGTTTTTGCACCACTGTCTGTAGAGCTCGCTTAGGTGTATCAAAACTTCTGATTAAACAAAAAAGATGTGAGTAAAAATGAAAATAAAAATGATAGATCTGTACTTCTGTAGTGGCTACCTGCATCGTCATTTCGGGAGGACACATTCTCAGTGTTGAGTGGCTCACATTTCCGTCCATCACTCGAAAGATCTTGAGTCAAATGCCAGTCAGCGAATCAGTTATGTGCCATGCGTGATACACGTTTAGGCAATCATGTATCTTTCGATACATGACTTACGAGGGAGATTTCTTCCTGCAGTAGGTTGCCATTTCTTTCTGCGGTAGCTCAGTTGCCATTCAAGGCTATAGAACCCAGTCTGTCCTGCTATTTACCCAAAGCTGGGGGGGGTGGAGAAGAAGAGGATTCATACATTTTCCAAGAGTATTAGCACGTCATTCAGTCAGTTATGTGATGCGTGATACAAGTTTAGGCGATCATGTATCTTTCGATAAATGACTTACGAGGCAGATGTTTTCCTGCAGTAGGTTGCCAGTTCTTTCTGCGGTAGACCAGTTGCCATTCAAGGCTATAGAACCTGGTCTGTCCTGCTATTTACCCATAGCTTGGGGGAGAAGAAGAGAATTCATACATCTCCCAAGGATATTAGCACCTCAGTCTGTCAGTTATGTCCATGGGTGATACACGCTTAGGCGACCATATATCTTTCGATACATGACTTACGAGGCAATTTTCTTTCCTGCAGTAGGTTGTCATTTCTTTCTGTGGTAGACCAGTTGCCATCCAGGGCTATGGAATCTGGTCTGTCCTGCTATCTGTGGCGGAGAAGAAAAGGATTCATAACTTTCCCAATGGTATTAGCTCATCAGTCAGTCAGTCATGTACCATGCGTGATACACATTTAGGCGATCTATCATGTATCTTTCGATAGATGACTTACGAGGCAGATTTTTCCCTGCACTAGATTGCCATTTCTTTCTGCCGTAGACCAGTTGCCATCTAAGGCTCTAGAACTCGGTCTTTCCTGCTATTTAACCATAGCTGGGTTTAGGAGAAAAAATGTATTCATAACTTTCCCAGGGGTAATAGTACGTAAGTGAATGTAATTCGAAGTGACTGGAATTCAAACTCGGATTCCTCAATCCGAGCCGCTATCCATTAGTCCACCGTGAAAGGATATTGTTCAAATGTGTCGCCGCTTTCTTGTGGGTGACGAATTGTTTTCCACCCTACCAAACATTTCCCACAAACGAAACGTCATTAGCCTATCGTCGCTCTTTCTCTATTCCCATAGACAGTATCCAGTTCTTGCGTCACATGACGATCTGTTTATAGCAGAGTTTCCAAACGCGGGCGATATCGCCCACCGGTGAGCGATTTCAACTGTTGGTTAGGAGATGAGCACATGAACAGGAAATGGTGGACATTCGTAAATTTTGGGCGAAATAAGAATTTGATTATTAAAAGGGTATTTCAATTCTACCAGAAACAATATTGCAAGGATATGATAAATATTATTTACAATATATATATACAAAAACAAACTAAATAGCAAAACAAAGTAAAAATAAACATAACTTTTTTTTTAACTCACCAACCTGAAAGGATGAAGTATTATGGTGTATGGAGGTTTGATTGACGATGGATGAGTTTTTATGGTGAATGAGGAAATTGTAACGAGTGAATGGGTCGTGCATCCGATTAGCTAGCTCTAAGATAGTTAGTGATGACCAGCCTCAACCCATTCCCCTTTTCGGCCTTGTCCCATAATTGTATTAATTTACAATAAATCTTAACAATATTGTAAGGAGATATACAAAGAAACTGTATATAAACACAAAACAAAGGACAACATTATATGGAAATAACTGGGTGACATTTCTAGATAAGACATAAATATCCCCGCAAACAAAAACATCTTGATTTTTTCTATAGTTTTCAGAAGGGGAATTAACATACAAATATTGTTTCAGGCGTAATAATAACATTTTGTGGATAGAAATCAGATAAGAGAAAACCAAGAAAAAAAATTCTCCGTATCCTTATTAGTTAGTATAGCGTTTTTCTTTTTTTTAATTTTATAACTATAAACAAAAATCATTTAATTTTTTTCTCAACTCTTGCAACGCTAACCCTAACCATAAAACTAAACGATATAGAGAGTTTACACAGGTCATATTTGCTTCAGTTTGTTCTGTAATACAGTACGGTAATAGCAGCAGCGCTTAAATCAGCGTTATTTGTTACTTCCCTTTGATATTTTTTGTAAATCATAAAGTCAGTTTACGAACTAGTAACAAACATTTACCAAAGAATTTTGGTATGCTTTTGAATAATTAATATACAGGTGAGCGTTATTTTTTTCAATCTGAAATTAGGCGATGAGGCAAAACTTTGGGGAAACCTGTGTCAGTATTATTTGCGTAATTCTGATTAACACTCTGCTGTTGTTATGTTATGTCATCCATTTGGTGGATAGTTAGATGTTACTCCTGTCCCCCACGGTGTCAAAATATCCTATAAGAAACAAATTCTCCAATCCCTATTTCCTCATTATGTGATACTAATATATTTTCTTATTCATATATATGAAAAGATACATCAGAAAATAACTTAGAACTCAGAACAAATATCGAACAAACTCAGAAAAAAATATATCTAAAGATGTGAAGCCTTCTAATGCTTGTTATGATACTACGTTTTAAGTTAGAGTTAAATTTGCATTGATATAAGATTTCAATTGACATAACTGACTGTGTAAATTCAAAGCCTACCTGAGTGTGTTACTGGTATAAAGTAAAAAAAAAATCTTTCCTAGATTGACTTTCTAAATTCAAAGCCTACCTGAGTGTGTTACTGGTATAAAGTAAAAAAAAATCTTTCCAATATTGACTTTCTAAATTCAAAGCCTACCTGAGTGTGTTACTGTTATAAAGTAAAAAAAAATCTTTCCGAGATTGACTTTCTAAATTCAGAGCCTACCTGAGTGTGTTACTGTTATAAAGTAAAAAAAAAAATCTTTCCAATATTGACTTTCTAAATTCAAAGCCGACCTGAGTGTGTTACTGTTATAAAGTAAAAAAAAAATCTTTCCTATATTGACTTTCTAAATTCAAAGCCGACCTGAGTGTGTTACTGTTATAAAGTAAAAAAAAAATCTTTCCTATATTGACTATTTTATAGTTTTTAAAGTATTTGTTTTAGCGTAGCTGAACACCCCAAAGAGAAGCATAGGTCTAAGACTATTTCAACAGCACTCTATGTTACCGAGCGAGTGCAGTTTACGATTAGTGTTCGTTAAAGCTCTGCTAGTCGACCTCTCTGCCTTCGGGCAGAGAGAAACCCGGACAAAGCTATGCCTATGAGGCAGATTCTCTACTAGTCGACCTGTCTGACCAAAGGCAGAGAGAAACCCGGACAAAGCTATGCCTATGAGGCAGATTCTCTACTAGTCGACCTGTCTGCCCAAAGGCAGAGAGAAACCCGGACAAAGCTATGCCTACGGGCTGATCTCTACTAGTCGACCTTTCTGCCGAAAGGCAGAGAGAAACCCGAACAAAGGTATGCTTACGGGCATGTTCTCTGCTAGTCGACCTGTCTGCCCAAAGGCAGAGAGAAACCCGAACAAAGGTATGCTTACGGGCATGTTCTCTGCTAGTCGACATGTCTGCCCAAAGGCAGAGAGGAACGCAAACGAGACTGTGCCAGCGGGCAAGATCTCGTCTGGGGAGGTAGACATCTGCCCAACACCGTCTTTGCGGGGTCTAGGAAAATTTTTGCCCGCGCTCGGAAAACCCCACTTTAAAAACCAGCCTTGTACCATATCCCGCCTTATGAGGAGGTTTCGAATAAATACCGGTGGAGTTAATGATTAGAGTTCGTCAACGTTCTGCCAGTCGATCTCTTTGCACAAAGCTATGCTTACGGGCAGATTCCCATCTGGGGAGGTAAACAGCTGTCCGACCCCGTGTATGTGGTGTCTATAGGGAATTTTTGCCCGTGCGTACGCACCGGGAAAGCCCCACGTTAAAAACTATCCTTGTGCCACATCTCGCTTTGTGGGAAGGTCTCGAGTAAATACCGAGGAGTTAACGATTAACTGTTTATTATATTAATCTGTCTTCTCAACCGTGTACCGTATTATTCTCCGGAATAATCTACTTATTATTTTCTATATATGTGTCAACCTTTCCTATTTACGACACAACAGTGATTGTGATAATCCTCGTTCCGGTGTAATGGTGAGAGATTTAGTATTAAAAGGAAATTGCGTTAATTAGCTCATCTAGTTTCCTGCTAGATTTTAACTTGATAGTAGATATGGCAACTTATGAGTTAAAACGTAACAGAATATAATCTGTTGGCACTTCCCAGTTATAGCCATGAACTTGTGTGAAGTCTATATGAAGAATATTATTGCTTTCATTCTGTTTTTATTTACCATTATATATTCAACCGTTGGCTAAATAGAGCAACAAAAACACATTCGTAGATATGCCTTTCCCACGTAATCACCACTGATAGGCACGGCATGCTAAGAAAAAAATATTTTCTTGCAATAAATATTGTTTTAATCGTTTCATCCCAAGCAAGGCAACAATGCCACTAGAATATAGGGATGGGTTTACAGGGAGGTTCAGGGTTAGGGGTTACAGGTAGAGATCGAAAATCTTTAGTGGGGTGCATTGAAGAGAGGGCAAAAAATAAAAGGTTTCAAGATGGCAGAAAATGGCGCACGACGTCACATTTAAATTTGTGGAGGTTGTAGTTACCAGGGAAGCAAGAAATCCGAAGGGAGAAACTATTAGAATATAAGTGGTGTTTGCGTCTATCTAAGTCAACAGTACAACGGTGGAACCTAATTGCCAATCTGGCAGCGCGCGTAAACACATGTAGTCGACACACCAAGGCAGAAAATCCCATCAGAACAGCTGCCATTTGTAGAAAAGACCCAAGTAAGCAACGTCACATGCACCAAACCAGATATGGCAGCAGTATTCAATACACGGACGAAAGGTAGATTTATAAATGTACAAGGTGGATTCTGGTGAGAAAGATTTTCAGGCATGACGCAGTGAATCAACTTTACTTGCAGTAGATGCAGCTGTGGGTTCGATAGAATCGTTCCATTTGATGTCAGTGAAAAAGTTGAGGACAATAAGGATTTTTAAATTTAAGTATCTAATTATCAGCCATGACACTTTTTGAACAAATATTGACATGTTAAAACACACTTTCACTATTAACGCGAGAAATTCAAGGAAATAAGTTACTTTTGATTAAAATCAAACACATAAGAATATACTGTCTATCACTTTAACAACATTAAACCTTATTTAATGGTCGTGCTTATCGGTAAGTCAAATAGTGTTAGAGGGCCGGATACTACACCGGCATTCTCATTCCAATATCCTGCGAATTTCATTCTGTATGCTGAAACGCAAAAGAACTCGTCAACGGCCAGCTAACTAGAGGTAGTGTCTCGATAATCAACAGTGGAGGAGACAACGAGAAACAAAAAAAAATTCAGTTGTTTCTCTCCTATTGTTTCTTCCTGAGTGCTTAAGTTTTTAAACTTCCCCGTTCGTCACGTGTCCAGTTCATGACGTTTTAAAAAGGACGGCGGGAAACAGTACAGAATCTATTTAGCAAAGATCTGTATCTTTAGAAATCCACCATTAAGAATGAGATTATTTCTGCGAAATCGGCAGCTCCCTGACACGCTTAGAACGCGACCGCTCGCTCTTTCGCTTCTTCTTATTATTA
Organism: Acanthosepion esculentum; assembly: GCA_964036315.1. NCBI lineage: Eukaryota > Metazoa > Mollusca > Cephalopoda > Sepiida > Sepiidae > Acanthosepion > Acanthosepion esculentum. Next base: position 1,532,772 of record OZ038518.1, on the reverse strand, counting down.
TTATTGAAAGGACGACATGTACTTTTATGAATTTTGGAAATTATTTTTCACCAATATCTCTCTGAGTTGTGATGGATGCAACAGCAGTTTTTAAAAAAAATACTTTTATTGCCTTTGAGTGCCATACATATATATATATATATATATATATATATATATATATATATATATATATATATATATATATATATATATATATATTCAGTAAAATAAATCCCTATACATATATATATATATAGAGAGAGAGAGAGAGAGTTTTTTTTCCTGAATATATATATATATATATATATATATATATATATATATATATATATATATATATATATATATATTCAGTAAAAAAAATCCCTATACATATATATAGGGATTTTTTTACTGCATATATATATATATATATATATATATATATATATATATATATATAAGACTATATATATATATATAAGACTATATATATATATATATATATATATATATATATATATATAGGGATTTTTTTTTACTGAATATATATATATATATATAGTGATTTTTTCCTGGATATATATATATATATATATATATATATATATATATATATATATATATATATATATATATATATATATATACTCAGTAAAAAAAATCCCGTCGATATATTTGAATATATGAATAATGCAAACGATAGATTATTGTTGGTTATGAATGAACAAACTCGGCGGAAATATCTTTAGGATATAAAATTTATAAAATGGGGAAGCATCTCTATATGGTGAAAAAAAAAGAAATCAAAATTTCAGCACAACGCTTTTGGAATTCGTAGCATAAGGTGTGAGATGAACGTTTATTGATTTGTGTCCACGATTATATTCATCTAGTCGATTTGATCATATTATATTGCTGGCAAAATGGAAGCTAGATTTTTACATAAGACACTGACAAGTGCATTTGGATGGAGGTCTATCGTAATCGGGATCATGTAGTCAATGTGAATTCCACAATCCTTTCCTTAGCTGCAGAGTATCTGCTTTGTCAGTACTACATACCATTTTGAATTAAATTCCTTCGTCTAAACTAGTTGGCAACTGAGGCTACAGATCCCAGACTTAGATAGATAAGAAGGAAATTACTGGAAAGTAATTGAAACTCACCTGAAGCGAGCTGAATGTGCAATGCTCCCCATGCCAATGACATTTCCCACCGAGCTTCTCTACGGCATATGACGTCACTGAATTTCTTTTGATGTGTTCCTCTCGAATTTATATTTAAATTGGGGTCATCAGGAGAGAATGTGCACTGTTTCGGGGCCTTCCTCTCAACGGTTTCACTTGCACATTGCCCCCCCCTCACTGATGTGAGACCCCATTATAACGATATAGCCTGACGTTCCTTAACCGTTTTTGCCACAGAGGAGCGCTCGGTTAGCGAGGTCGATTTTACAGTCTTTAAACTTTAATCTTCCATAAATCTCACACTTACATATATGACGGTTCCGTATAGGATACAGATTCGATTCCTGTATTTTGTAAATTTCTCGGACATTCAGGCCGGTAAATGTTATTTAATACTGTTTATTACAAACAGAGCATTTACTTAAATATTTGTATCTATAAAAAAAGAATTTATAAACATAAAAATGTCTTAAAATGCAATTTCTATTTTATAATTAAAAGCAGTTTCTCTGTAATTGGTGATCCTTTTTGACAAAAAAACAAGAGATTATTTAGATTTTCCGAGGACTTCTGCTTATAATAAATGTAAAGATTAATCGATACAAACCAGAATTTCTAGAAGCTTTAATTGCTGTTTAATTCCGAGCTAATAGATTGATAATGTCATGCAGGGACGTCTATATTTACAAACATTAACAAACAAAAAATCAAACTGTGGTTCGTTGAATTATACTAAGCTTTTAAATTTTTTTGCTAGCAAATACAGTTTTAATTTACTAACAATATCACTACACCGGTACAAATTAATAATTAAGATTTAAAAGTTTATAAATTATTATGATTGAAATGAAAATAATTCTCTAAAATATTATTATTTATCGATCCATAATTTTATTCAATTAAAGGTTTTCTAATTACATTCTTTTTATAGATAAAAATATTTAAGTAAATGCTCCGTTTATAATAAACAGTATTAAACAACATTTATGTGCCTAAATGACCAAGGAATTTTCATAGAAATTTTTCGTCCTCCGACAGGAATCGAACCTGTATCCTATACGGAACCGTCATATAGCCTGATGTGCCTTAACCGTTTCGGCCACAGAGGAGCGTTCGGTCAGCAAGGTCGATTTTACTGTCTTTAAACTTAAATCTTCCATGGATTTTCCGAGGGCTTGTCCTTATATATAAAAGTAAAGATTAATCGATACAAAACAGAATTTCTAGAAATTGTATAAAATTAAATGAGTGGGACGTAAGAGATGTAAAAAAAATATATTTTTAAAATGATTTTCCGAGAAAGACACGTTTCAAAAATAATTCAATTCATTTGTGAATAAGTCCTGAATGTTTTAGTAAAATCCGACAAATCTGATTTTGTCAAGAATTTACAAATCAGTATGTGTGAAGAACTTCAAATTCGCCGTAAAGAATTAAGGTCCCCTTATCTTTCTTTCTTTCTTTTTTTCTTATCTGGATAGTTAATCTCTTTCTTTCTTTCTTTCTTTCTCAGGTTAATCTGTCTTCAGTTTTCTTGTTTGTTTATTTTTTCTTTCCTTCTTTTTCAAGCTAATTTTCCTCAGTTTCTTTCTCCGTTCTTTCAGGCTAAGTTTTTTCAGTG
>OZ038518.1:1515000-1527500 GCA_964036315.1 Acanthosepion esculentum | reverse complement strand
TGATTTACGTTATGTAAATTGAATACGCACTACATAATTGATATATATATATATATATATATATATATATATATATAGCATAATGAGTCTTCCGCCCAAAATTCAAACAAAGTCGCATTACACATCACGTGACATGCACGCTTCACGACAAACGCTGTAAACAAACGTTGTAAAGAAACACACAAACACAGTATCTCATTTGATTTCTGAGGAAAGACCGAGGTGGTCTGAAATATTAAATAAATATATAAAAAACACAGAAATAAATACTTTCATAAAAAAAAACACCCAATTTTGTTTCATTTATTTTATCCAGATATTATATATATATATATATATATATATATATATATATATATATATATATATATATATATATATATATATATATATATATATATATATATATATATATATATATGGCAATACATTTCTCTCTCATTACTTCCTCTCTGAAGACGTAAGTCTGTTCTCATCTATCTATCAATCTATCTATCCTCGAGTAGAGATACCTGCCCGGTATCTTTGTGGTTGTATTTGCCATATAATTTAAGGATACATCTGGGGATTTTCTAAGCATAACTAAGACGTGGGAAAAGACCGAAAGAATCTGATCTGCCATTTCGTTTTCAGTCACTTTCACATGGCCGTTATGTAAATTCCCTATCAGTTTTCTGTGAAAATTGTCAATTGTTCTAATGAACATTCCTCGACAGTACATTGGCGTTATGAATTGAGGGACAGTACTAGATTGGCGGCAAGGTCTCATTATTTTAAAGTTGAAAGGGATAGATATAACCGTATGTTCTATGCTAACAGTTCCTTTTCTCGCACTTCTCGCATGGAGAAATATCTTCTGGCTCCAGGCTTTCCAGTCAACTTTGATCTTCAAAAATTTCAATGCCTTGTCATTCCCTATCTAGTATCCTCCTGATTCCTCTTCTTGTATTTTTTCGCTCTTTGATATCTATCTATCTATCTATCTATCTATCTATCTATCTATCTATCTATCTATCTATCTATCTATCTACGCTAGATTTAGTTGTGTAACTCTACCGAGTGAAGATAGCTCTGGCTGACACCAAATCAGTTGTGTTTCAATCCTGGCTTGAGGCATTCGGATGTCTAGTAGCACTGAGGAGCTGTGATACAGCGAAACAGTACTGTCTGTGAATGACATAATATATATATATATATATATATATATATATATATATATATATAATTATATATAATTTTACCACCTAAGTGTATAAAACAACCACTAGTAGCAAGCCTTGTCACCTTAATTTTAAGGGTGAATGCCCACTCCGAACAAAAACATAAACTAGTTAAGAATGGCTTTCCTAACTTACTCATCGACCACAAAATGAGACTATTTCTTTCGTAAGTAAATAATAACGATAATGAACAGAGAGACAAAAATAACATAAATATTTTCTACAAAAGACAAATGCACCTCAATTTTAAATAAGATCAATATTCACTTAGAAATATAATAAGCAAATACACCCTCCAGTTGAACCAAGAAAAGAAAAATCTACTACAAAAAATTAAAACATTTAAAATTATCTTAAAAAATAACAACACACCTGCAAAATCAAAACTACAAAGACACAGACACACACACAGACATACAGACACACACACACACACACACACACACACACACATATATATATATATATATAATCAGCTATTTAAAATATATATATAAATATTGTATATTATATATGGAAAAATATATTTATATATACATACTCATATGTATATATATATATATAAAATCATGTGTGTATAAAATCAGCTATTTAAAATATATATGTATAAATATTATATATAGGCACATATACACAAACCTATATATATATATATATATATATATATATATATATAAAATCAGCAATTTAAAATATATATATACACGCACACATACATAATTACCTAATTTATATATATATATATAATAGATATTATATATTTAATATATATATATATACACATATATAATCATATATATATATATATATAAAATAAGCTATTTGAAATTTATATATATGCACACAAACACACACGTACACACACATATATATATATATATATCAGCAATTTTAATTTTATATTTTATATATATATACATACTCATATATATATAAATATATGTAAAATCAGCTATTTAAAAAATATATATAAATATTACATATTATATATGGAAAAATATATTTATATATACATACTCATATATATATATATATATATATATATATATATATATATATATATATATATATATATGTATGGGTGTGTGTCTAGCCACACTGATGAGCTGTGATACAGCTAAACAGTCTGGCTGTGGATGACAATAAGTATAAATATTATATATATTTTATATAGACACATACACACGGACATATATATATATATATAATCAGCAATTTAATATATATATATATATATTAATTTATATATGTACACGCACACACATATATAATTACCTAATTAATATATATATATAATAGATATTTTATATTTAATATATTTATTTACATATGTATTTACATAATCATCTATATATATATATATATAATCAGCTATTTGAATTATATATATGCACACACACACACACACACACACACACATATATATAATCAGCAATTTTAAATTTATATTTTATATATATGTATATGTATATATACATACTCATATATATATAAACATATGTAAAATCAGCTATTTAAAATATATATATATATATCATATATTATATATAAGCACATGCTTATGTATATATATATATATATATATATATATATATATATATATATATATATAAAATCATCTATTTAAAATATATATATATAGATATATATTATATATTTTATATATATATATGTAATCACACACATATATATATATATATATAAAACAAGCTATTTGTGCATAGAGTAACTGAAGAAGTAATTTCGATCTTCATCGTTGTCCGTGAAATATAAGCCTCTCGCATATTATGCACCGAATCGAAAGATATATTGTTACAGAAATATTTCTTCGTTTGAATTTAAAACAGATTTCGGTCTACTTTTACAAAAGTTAATGCCATCATATTTACCTGAGGCGCAGTGTTCCCTGTCTCTGTCTATCTGTCCCTCTCTCATTATATATATATATATATATATATATATATATATATATATATATATATATATATATATATATATATATATATATATATATATATATATGCTTATCGATATCTAAATTCATATTTATCCTTATCGATCGGCACACAAAGTGCGCGCCTCTGCAAAGCGATTGTTTACATTTGTACTGACCCATGATGATCGGGGTCGGTTTATAGTTTTGCCTCAGGCTCCTGCGACACCAGCAGCGGTTCACCTCTGGAAGCTAATCGAACACAGAGTCAATTTGATTTCGAATCGTCTTTCTTTAAATCTCTTCTCTTTCAAATTACGGAACATTTTTTTTTAACTTGGCATGGCTTCTTGCCGTCTCCATTAGCCGAATTGATGGCTTGACACATTTTATTTAGGAAAAAAAAAAGAAGATATTTCTTATTTAACAGCACCCATAGCCTGCAACCGGAATGTCCGAAAAGTGACCCCGACGCAAGAAAAAACAATTAGAAGAAATGGCTTATGATCTTGCATTTTGTTTTTCACCAGAAGATTATTCAGAGTTCCCTACAAAAAAAAACAGGAAATTTTAGATTTGCTATATGATGAGAAAAAATTAATATATAAATAAATTTAACTATGTATTTTTCTATTTAAATTATAACGTCATTAATATAATAAAATACATCTATATCTATATCTCTTCGATGAAGTATTATGATTATTTACATTTTTTGCATTATACGGACTCTTATCCTCATCTTCATTGCCATATTCACCACGTTTCAGCTGTTGTACGTTCCGGCCTTCTTCGGGTAATGGGAATTTCGAATCGAACCTTTTATTTCGTCCATCGAGGTAGACTGTTCTAGTTCCACGTGTCATGTCTCTTCCGGATGTCTTAGTTATTTCCCTTTAATCAACCATTCACCCTTGAATGGAGTATTGCTGCCATATAGTCCATAGCTTCGTCCACCGTAAAGAAAGTTGGCTCCCTGTGCCGCGCCAGGAAATTCTTCTCGCCGGAGTCGATCCTTCAAATCTACAAATCGACCATACGCCCTTGCATGGAGTATTGCTGCCATATATAGTCCGCTGCCCCTTCTGTTTGTCTCAAGGTTCTTGATAAGATCCACAGACATATATGCATTGTAATTGGCCCTGATCTGACATCTCGTCTGCAGTCGCTCTCTCACAGACGTGCCGTCGCCTCCCTCTCTTTTTTTTTTACAAATACTTTCACGGTAACTGCTTCGAGGAGCTGCTTTCGCTGGTTCCCAGAGTTCATGAATTTAAGCGTTCTACTAGGCTGGCATCTCGCTCACACCCTTTCACTGTCGAAACTGTTAAATGTAGCCGTCTTTTCTACTTCCATAGCTTCATGTCTCGCACCTCTCGCCTGTGGAACTCCCTCCCCTTTTCCTGTTTCCATGATAGCTATAATCTCCAACTATTCAAATGTAATGTCAATCGACGTCTCCAGATGCCTTGATCTATCCCCTATCCTTCTCTTCATCCTTTCCTCTATCACTCCTATTTGCTCTCGCTCCAAATCTCTGTAACCACTTGCGTGCTAGTGGCTTCCCGTCTCTCTTGGGGTGAAACGTTTAAAAAAAAAAAACTCTCAGTTTTTTTGGTTTACCACTGCTGTACCCTGGTATTGAACTCACAACACTTTCGCTCTAGTCACTTGATCCAACCAACGTCTTTTTCCACTGGAACCAAAATTCCAATCATCTGAAGAAAGCCGGAGCGTAAAACGGCCGAAGCGTTGTGAATATGGAAATGAAGATGAGGATAACAGTCCGAATAATGTAAGTAATGTAAATAATCGTAATACCTCATCTCAGAGATATAGACAGGTATATATTTTGCTATATGAATGAAGTAAAAAAAAAAAAAACTAACATATACAGTTTTAACAATTTGTTGTTTCAGCATGCCGCAGTTTTCCGAGGTCTCTTTAAGAAAGAACATCCAACTTGGAGAATGAAAAAATGCAGAGAAATTTTTATTTATTTACAGAATTTGATCTATTTACAGGTTCTTGATAAAATCCAAAGAAGAATCTGCAATGTTATTGGTCTTGACCTGGCATCTCGATTTCAGTCACTTTCGCACCGCCGTAACGTAGCTTCCCTGTGCCCTTTCTCTAAATACTCGTAGTAGTAATTGCTCTGTTGAGAATCCTGCTACGATACGCGGAATACTAGATTGGCAAAAAGCTAACATTAATATGCAGTTGAATTGGAGAGATGCAACCGCAAGTTCTATACTAGCAGTTCCTTCTATCGCATTCTCACTTGCTTCCAAGTCAAGTTTGATCAAAAATTTAAGTGCAATGTCAATCGTTATTCTTAATTCTTCTTATTTTGATTGTTCTGTATTTTAAAACCTTTGACCCGTGACCACTGCCTAACTGGTGGTAGAAAAAGTTAAATGATTCCCAGCTACCGGTTGAACAATGGTAGAGAAAAATACCTTAATGTCCAGCCACTGGTCGAACGGTGGGTTTATTACTTTTCACTGTGTATATATCTAACGTGAAACATTACACAGCTATTATTTGCGAATTTTGACTCAGGAGCTCAGGCAGAATGGTTAAAATTGTTCACGAACGCAGGGCTCAAAGTGTCAATGATGTTTTTCTTCACATATTCTATAACACTCAGTATCCTCCTCCTTACATCTTAGTGGCTTTATTGTCTTGCTTGAGTGGAATTATTATGCACCGAAAGTCTGTAAAAGAAGTAAATTGGCCAAAATGTATGCTTACGCCACCGAATGTACCCCGCAGTGATTTACTGACGAAGTAATGGCGGGCGATTGACCAACAAGAAGTCCGATTTCTTTCTTGTCGCTAACTCCAAAACGGTAGGTTTGTTCATAATTTAATTGTTAATTCTAGTTCAGCATGTACATTTACACGGAATTATGACGGTTTGGGAAAATTTTAAGAGATATTTAGCGCGCGGGCTTTTGGAATTTAAAAAGCAAATTTACCGATTATACATTCCGCTTGTATCTCGGCAATGCTGTGCACTCTCTGAAACTTACTTTGTTGGTCTATTCTAAAATCTTTGTCCATACTCTTTCTCCTGTCGAAATTACTGTTAATGTTTTCTTTCGGTTTATAAAATAATCAAAGACTCGTCTGCCTTTACTACATCAATGGTAATGCTTTTTATTTGTCGAATTCATTATCAGTGCTTTTACTCGTGACATTGTCCTTGCTAATGTTTTCACCTTGTCAAATTTATTGCTGATGTATTACTATTCAAAACACTTGTCAATGTTTTTGTTGCAGAGAAAGTTGGAGATGTTTTCCACTTTTTCAAAATGACTGAATATGATTTGCTCTTTATAAAACCATTGCAAATGATTCTCTCTTCATTAGATCATTGTAAATCTTTATTCTTGTCAAAATCGTTTCAATACTTTAAGCTTGTAAACGTTTCGAATATTTCTTATTATCAAAATAGCTGAAAATACTTTCTCTTAACAAAGGCATCGCCGGCGATTTTCAATTGTTAAAATTATTGACAAAACTTTTGTCAAATCACTACCAATCTTTCCCTATTGTTAAAATCATTGCCAACGAGTTTCTCTTTTGAGAGACTTTGCTAATGCTTTTCTCCTGTTAAAACTATTACCGACAATTTTGTCAAATCACTGCCTATGTTTTACTGGTGTCAAAACCATTGTCAATGATTTATTCTTGTTAGAAATATTACCAAAGATTTTCTATTAAAACTATTGCCAACACTTTTGTCAAATCACTGCCATTGCTTTCTTCTTGTGAGAGAAATTGCCAACGCTTTTCTCTTGTTAAAAATATTTCGAACGCTTTTGTCAAATCCCTACCAATGCTTTGTTCGTGGCAAACCATTGTCAATGATATTCTCTTGTTAGAAATATTGCCAAAGCTTTCTTTTCCTAAAACTATTGTCAATGCTTTCCTCCTGTCAAAATTATTGTTAATATTTATCTCTTGTGAGAGAAATTGTCAACGCATTTTTTGTCTTGTTAAAACAACTTATAACGCTTTTGTTAAATCATTGTCAATGTTTTGCTGGTGTCAAAACCATTGTCAATGATTTTCGTTTCTTAGAAACATTGTCAAAGCTTTTATCTTCTTAAACCTATTGCCAAAGTTTTTATCTTCTTAAACCTATTTACAAAGCTTTAGGCAAATCAATACCAAAGTTGTGCTCGTGTCAAAACCATTGTCAATGATTTTCTCTTGTTAGAAACCTTCCAGTTTTTCTCTAAAAACTATTGACGACGCTTTTGTCAGATCACTGTCAATGCTTTCCTCTTGACAAAATCGTTGCTAGTTCTTTTCTCTTGTGAGAGACATTGCTAACACTGTTCTCTTGTTAACAATATTTCTATCGCTTTTGTCAAATCACTGCCAATGTTTTGTTCGTGTCAAAACCATTGTCAATGACTTTCTCTTGTGAGAAACAATGCAAATGGAATTCTCACTTATGCCGACGCTTTTATCAAAATCCATGTCAATTCTTTTTTCCTGTAAAATCATTGCCAATACGTTTCTCTTGTGAAATACATTGCCAACGCTTTTCTTTTGTTAAAACTATTTCCGACGCTTTTGTCAAATCACTGTCAATGTTGTGCTCGTGTCAAAATTATTGTCAATGGTTTTCTTTAGTTATAAACATTCTGGTCAAAACACTATGTAAGTGTAAGAATAGGTTTTAATACCAGTAATAAATTCTTTGAAAAAATTATGACCAGCAATACTTTTTTGGAGAAAAAAATTTACCAGTAATAGAAATCTTGTCGGCATTAAATAACCCATTGAAACTGATATGCCGTAAAACCATCAAACCAAACTTCTGACCTTCTCCATAGTTATCGCAACATCCCGACGCGTAGCTGGCAGCACGAACGGGCGGCAGCACGAACGGGCGGCATGCGAACTACCCCAGGTTGAAATAAAACTGGTTTCAATCCCAAATGGGACCGGAAATCATCCATTTCGGGCTTTGTTTTTTGTTCGTAGTGTGACACTCAAATGTTTTCAGTTATTGACCCTTTTGTTCCCTTCGCTAAAAAATTTTAATTCAAATATTTTATTACCCGGCCATAAAAAAAAAACGAAATACTTAAGATCAATATAAAATCACCCCCTTCTATGTGGGTGTCTATATTTCTAGAGTCATATTGTAAACTCTGCTTTAGTCACCTCGGATTTCCAAAAATGGATAGTCCCTTGGAATCCGCCTCCCACACCAACTGAGTTAAGAGTGCCTCCTCACACTGCGTGACAAGGGAGTAGTTCGAGGGAGCAAATGAAACCAGTTGCCAACTAGGAATTATGAGTAATTTAAAAATTGATGTGGGGAGGGGCGTAAAGAAACCCCTAACGGAGGGTTAAGGCACCGAAGTTTGGAAAGAACCTGAGTTCGCACACTGTGGCATAAATATCTAACGGATAAAGGATAGCGAAAATGAAATAAATTCATTTGTTCTGGAAGATTTGAATGTGTTCAAATACAGAAAACACTTGTGAAAAGAATCATATATTCAGTTCCAGTATTAAGCCTTGCGAATAAATTAATAAACAAAACTTAAGTTGATCCCGTACAAGTTAACGCAAATGAATTTCACTTTCCCCTATTTGAACAGACCTTTAAACTTAACGCCGTACAACGCAAACAATTCTTGGATTGAACTTCAGTTCGGCACAAACATATTTAAACACTAACCTTTGCGACCTGTAAACATTCTAGTTCTTATACAGGGACATATTTCTCAATAACATTTAACTCGAGGCCCATGCATCGTGTTCATATTGAAAAGGTTGTAAAAGCTATTATCGAGAATAACAATCAGGCTTCGTCAGTTTTACAAATTAAATATCGTCACAAAACGAAAAGCAATGGAGGCAAAACGATCCTTCAGGCAGATGTGTTTCACGATTTTGAATGGTTTCACAAAAGAATAAAATAGGTGACAATTGCCACTTTTAAAAATTTCTGATTGCGATTTAAATAAGGCTTTTACGTTATTATTTTTTTGTATTATTATTAGCAAACCAAAATGTATTGCTGTAAAGCAACAACAAATTCATATCATTCTTTTCCGTTTAGCCGCCATTTACCCCCCTCACTTCTTGATTTTGCTCAGAACGAGTCGTATACATTCCTTGTCTATCGCTATTTCCTCTTGTCTTTTTGCCTTCAGTTAAATATATATATATTTGTTTTTTTTGCAAGTAATATTTTCTTCTTTTCTGCGTACTTTCCATTTTCCTTCATTTATTTTTCGCGCGTTTCTCTCTTTAATATATCTTCTTTTTTTCACTATCTTTCCGTTTATTTTACATTGATTTTGATTTTTCCTTCGTAGTTACAAATCTTTTTCGTGGTTCTCCTCTTTATTGTGAGTTGTTTTTATTCAGGTTGAATTTCGTTTTGCTTACTACTCTACTAATTTTCTCTGGACTTAATCTTTATCGTTCCATTTTTTTTTTCTTTATTTCTCTTTAACTGTTTCATTTAGTTTCATTTTAATATCGCCATATTTTCGGTTGTTACTTCATATCTCTTCATTACATTAATTCTTTCTTTCTTTCTTATTGGAGTAGATAACCTATTTCTTTCTTTCTTCCTTTCTTTCTTTCTTATTCGAGTAGATAACCTACTTCTTTCTTTCTTTCTTATTCGAGTAGATAACCTTCTTCTTCCTTTCTTTCTTTCTTTCTTTCTTTCTTATTCGAGTAGATATCTACTTCTTCCTTTCTTTCTTTCTTTCTTTCTTTCTTATTCCAGCAGATAAGCTACTTCTTTTTTTCTTTCTTTCGTATCCGAGTAGATAACCTACTCCTTTCTTTCTTTCGTTCTTTCTTATTCGAGTAGATAACCTTCTTTCTTTCTTTCTTACTCGAGTAGATAACCTACTTTCTTTCTTTCTTTCTTTCTTTCTTATTCGAGTAGATAACCTATTTCTTTTTTTCTTTCTTTCTTATTCGAGTCGATAACCTACTTATTTCTTTCTTCCTTTCTTCCTTTCTTTCTTTCTTTCTTTCTTATTCGAGTATAAAACCTACTTTCTTTCCTTCTTTCTTTCTTTTAAACTTTCTTTCTTTTTCTATCTTTATTTCACAATCTTTATATCGTTCTATTGCATTCTTTTTTTCTCTCTATTCCGCCTCCATCTCTTTCTTTCTTTCTTTCTTTCTACCTCTTTCATTTAGTTTTATCTTAATGTCACTTCTTATCGTGCTTTTATTTTTCTGCGTTATCTTCTTTCTTTCTTTTTCCTTTTCGAAGTTTGATTCTTTCATCTCACTTTCGTACTTTTTTTATCTTTAAACTTCTCCCCTTTATCCATTCTTTCAGAATTTTCATCTTTATTGTCAATTTCTTCGTACTTATTCTTCTGAATTCTTCGAATAAACTTTTTCTTCCTGAAAAAAAAGGAGAAAACAAATAGAAGGAAATCACCAGAATACCTCATTCATACCATCTTCCCAACCACAACACTTGCATGGCGCCCAATTTTATATACACTGCTTAATCAACTTATTAATTACAGTCACTTAATACGGTCATGTCACCTTAGGCCCAAGGAGTCCCTGACCCCGTGATAAAGTTTTTTATTTTTTTTAAAAAGAAGAAAAATCTAGTATGTTTGGACGATGTTGAATCTTGTTACTCTGTATTATTTAACAGTTTAAAGAATTGGCTTTAGGCGAATTTCTGCTCCGAAGAACTTGTTGCTTCTGCTTCTCACACACTTAGATTAGATTGGAATCTAATCATTGTGGAAGCCATTGCAATAAGCTGAACTCAGTCCGGTTCCATAAGGCGTTACTCGCTCCCTCCTTGTACCGTTCCGGGGGGCCTGATTTGTACGAAGAATTACGCTAGTCTTGTAGAAATATACAGCATCCTAGGGCAGTTGAAACACCCAACATTCATGAATATTTACTAGCAGCAAATCCAGCCTTCGCTGGGTAATAATAATAATAAACAAAAAATTGCCTATCAATATTACAATGTATATTTGAAGATCTTCAAAAAGGTATCAAATACAAGGACCTTAAAATCGAAATCTCAAAAATGTAGTACATGAGAACATTAACAATTCCAGTTGTAGTTGGAGCCCTCGGATTGATTAGAAAAAATTCCAAAAGAAGGAATCCCTGGTAGCCCATGCCTTAAAGAACAAAAAATTGTTCTCCAAAGTACAGCCCACACATTACGAAGGGCTTTATCTATGTAAAATATGTGAAACTAAAGGAAATAAAATAATAATAATAATAATAACAAGTTTGATTATTATCACTCTTAATTAAACAGTATTAATTACATTTACCCGCTTGAATGTTCGAGAAATTTCGTTGAAAATATACGTTCTCCGACAGAAATCGAACCTATATTCCTATACGGAAATCGTTATTTGATCTGAAGTACTATACTATTTAGCTACAGGGAACCATCCTGTTAGCAATGTCCAAATTACTATTTTTAAAGAACAATATATGACTCATTGAAGGAATCGCTGGTAGCTCATTCCTTAAAGAAATACAAAAAAAAAAATAAACTCACAAGTACAGCCCACATCTTACGAAGGGCTTTATCTGTGGAAAATATGTGCCATTTCTGACCTGAGGTCTCTGGGCGGGACCCGAAAGGAAATAAAACAATAATAATAATAAGCTAGCACAATTTACATATATACTCTGTCCTGCGTCTTTTGTTTCCGAAAGCCGACTTTTGATGTAAAGCGGGCGACAAAAATGCCTTAAAATGAAAACACCCTGTAAGGCCAGCTTAAAGAACATGCGAAAGAACAGAATTGTCGATGAATTTTAAAGAATAATAAAAACATATTCAGTCATATGTTTTGTAGAATAGTGAAAACAAAATGAATAGCTCTTAAAAATGCTTCAGCATGAGAAAAAACGCCCAACAATTAGATTAAACTAGCAACCATACTCCTCTTCAAATAACTATCAAAATACAATGACCTTGAAATCGAAATCTCAAAAATGAGAACATCAACAACTTAACTTGTAAATGGGCCCTCAGATTGATTGGAAAAAATTCAGATAGACGCATGGAATGGATTACTGGTAGCCCTTGCCGTAATGAAATACAAAAAAAAAATGTCGCCACAAGTATAGCCCACACATTAAGAAGGTTTTTTTGTTTACCTTTTTTCCTCAAAAACTGCTCAGTGGAAAATGTCCTGATACCATAGCTGACCTTAGGTCTCTGGTCGACACCCGGAAAGAAATGAGTAAACACCAGAAACAGAAGGAAATAAAATAATAATAATAATAATAATAAGTTTGAATATTATCACTCTTATGGCGGTCAGCAAGTTGTACAT
>OZ038518.1:1465000-1510000 GCA_964036315.1 Acanthosepion esculentum | reverse complement strand
AGTGCTTTATCTATGTAATTTTCTTTTTTCTTTCTTTGCAGTGGCAAGTGTCATGATGCCATTTCTAACCTTAGGTCCCTGGGCGGGACCCGGAAAGAAATGGGTAAACGCCAGATGTCAAAGAAAATAATAATAATAATAATAATAATAATAATAATAATAATAATAATAATAATAAAACTGTGATGTGTGAAGGCATCAACAATTCCACTTGCAGTTCGAGGCCTCTGTTTGATTGGAAAATCCTTAAAGAAATAGAAAAAAATGTACTCAAAAGTACAGGTCACATCTTACGAAGGTCTTTATGTAAAGATTCTGTGATTTGGGTACGTTTTCGTTTTTTTTTTCTTCCAAAAATGCTCAAGGGATAATATCATAATGCAATTTCTGACCTTAGGTCTCTGCGTGGATCGTCGGAAAGAAATGAGTATACACCAGAAATCAAAGGAAAGAAAACAACAACAACAACAACAACAATAATAATAATAATAATAGAATTATGTAATACAAACAGACAGAAAAATCAAATCTAATCGCCCAGACATCGTGATCAAAGACCTCAAGAACAGAATGTGCTTTCTTATTGACATGGCAGTCACAGCAGATTGTAATGTATGATTGAAGATCTTCAAAATCTATCAAAATACAAAGATCTTGAAATGGCAATCTAAAAAATGTGGCATATGAGGACATCAATAATTCCAGTTGTAGTTAGAGCACTCGGATTGATGGGAAATGGTTCCGATAAAAAAATTGAAGGGATTCCTAGTAGCTCATGCCTTAAAGAAATACAAAACGTGCGCCCAAAAGTACAGCTAACATTTTACATATATGTTTTACATAAATGATCAGTGGAAAACGCCATGAAGCCGTTTCTGACCTTAGGTCTCTGGTTGGGGCCCGAAAGGAAATGTGCATACAACAGAAGTCAAAGGAGATGATAATAATAATAATAATAATAATAATAATAATAATAATAATAACACCCTGACCCGGTTACAGAGATAGGATCTGTTACAATTCTATGGGACTACACAATACACACTGACAGAACAATCAAAACCAACCGCCCAGACATTGATATTAAAGACCACAAACAAAATAAGTGCCTCCCTATTGATATGGCACTCCCTGCAGACTGCAATGTATCTTTGAAGATATTCGAAAAACTGGCAAAATACAAGGACCTTGAATGAGGAATCTCAAAAATGTGGCACATGGGAACATCAACAATCCCTGTTGTAGTTGGCGCCCTTGGACTGGTTGGAAAAGATTCCAGTAGGCTGATTGAATGTATCGCTGGAAGTCCATGCCTCAAAGAGATACAAAATATTGTTCTGACAAGTACAGCCCACACTTTACGAAGGGCTTTATCTATGTAATTATTTTTTTTTCTTTCTTTGAAGTGGAAAGTGTCATGATGCCATTTCTAACATTAGGTCCCTGGGCGGGACCCGGAAAGAAATGTGTAAACGCCAGATATCAAAGAAAATAATAATAATAATAATAATAATAATAATAATAATAATAATAATAATAATAATAATAATAAGTGTGGTGTGTAAATGAATATGAATGATGATAAGGTCATCAGTCAACATTATGTAGAATATGTAAAGAAAGAGATGAGAAAATCAGTCAAATTGTATCATAATACGAGTACCTGGGTCGGAATGAATGGAGGCATGATAAAATAGTTAACATTATTCACTGGTAGTTGTGTACAAAAGTACGGGTTTCAGTATACATACAACTATTAACAGGCATTTGACTAGCGAAATATGCCTTCCAGAAACTAAGTAAAGTACTGAGAAATAGGAAAAAAATCAGTTAGAAATAAAGCAAATGTTTCTGGATTGCTATGTGATATCCATCCGATTAGATATGTGATATCCATCCGGTTAGATATGTGATATCCATCCGGTTAGATATGTGATATCCATCCGATTAGATGGGAGTAAATGCTGAACAAACTCGACACGGATGAGGAGAAAACTGAAGGCAAGGGAAATATGTTCTATAGAAGGACACCGAGAATTTCAAGGAAGGAATGTTTAAAAAAATAGGAGCAGATAGCTTCGCCTATCGTCCGGTTCAAACTCCTCGCCAGTCTTTTGAACAGGAATAGAAAATTATCCCTTATTTATTGTTTAGGATTGTTATTTTCCGTTCCTTTAAAAGTATTCTCACGGGAACGTCTGGTGTCTTCCTGGCATTTGTTGCAGTTCGATTTTCCGTGTAAATCGAAACGTAAAGCGCTATTTTCCGTGAATAAGCATTTACTTCAGCCTCGTCAATAGCGGAATAGTAAAGTAATGATCTAGAACACAATAAGGTCGTTTTATGACATATGTTAACATAATTAAGACTAAAAATCACGAAGGACATAAATATAATACATGTAATGAAATCAAAAGAATGCATATAATGAAATGAAATTGTTTTAAGCTGCTCGTATATTCATTGCCAGTGTTGTCATTGGATTGCGGTAGGTGTGATGACGAAATGCTAGACTTGACACTGATATCGCTACAAATGGTTGCATCATCCTTCTGTACTACTGGTGCTTTATATTCTTAAGAACTTTCTTTGGAAAGGACTATTATTATTATTATTATTATCATTATTATCATTATCATTGTTGTTGTTGTCTTTTTGATTATTTCTGAATAGTCTATCCATGAGCACTGCACATATCAGCAAATCATTTTAAATTATCTCAGTGATTTTTCGTTTTCGCTTCGTGAATCGAACCGCCTGTGATCGGTGGACATCTCCTGATCTTACTATAAAATTATCACCCACATCTAGAAAGTTCCGTCACCTGCCTGCTGTGGTATTCGGTCAGACAAATTAACTCAGGTACCTGTAACAACTCTTCTTTCTTTCTTTCTTTCTTTCTTTCTACTAAAAGGAACCCCATTTTCAAAATATTTAGACCAGAGGGAGAAACAGAAATTCTTGGAAAGTATTCCTGTTTTTCTCCCAATTTACCATCATCTCTTTTCTACCCCACCCCCACCAGTCCTTTTGTGCTTTACTGAGATCACTTTATTTAAAATGACAGGCGTAGGCGAAAATAGAGTACAGTCCTTAGAATTTGCTCCGTTTTGTGCGTGATCGTAAATTGTTAGTACGCGTATCGTAATGGCGGCATTCTCTCGGGGCATGCGTAGAGACGAAGCGCTTGGCGTATCCCGATTAGCAGCAGGACTCCTGACGTATCCGCCATTTTGGGACAGTAATTTCTAATCAGCCCTGGTCAGTCA
Organism: Acanthosepion esculentum; assembly: GCA_964036315.1. NCBI lineage: Eukaryota > Metazoa > Mollusca > Cephalopoda > Sepiida > Sepiidae > Acanthosepion > Acanthosepion esculentum. The sequence goes on along the minus strand of OZ038518.1, from coordinate 1,506,731 downwards.
AGGTCTGGAACAAAATCAATTCTTCCTCCGCCAAATGTCAGAGAATGTCTGCAATCCAAGATTGGTCGATAATTTTACACGGCATTAGCCGTCAGTTAGACGGCATATAACGCAGAATTCGGAGGGCCAGGTGGAAGGCGACGACTGTAGCTGGACAAAGGCGACATTTGTCTTTTTGCGGGCCAAGGCTCTGCAAGAACAAAGTTTGGCTTATTTCGAAACTTCTACAACAAATTTAGGCAAAGGTCATGTTTTCATAGAAATTTTGGCAAAGGTCATGTTTTCAGTGAACCCAGCTTAAAAATATATCGATTTTTCCTCCGCGAAAGGCACTGAAAGACGTTTCTGCGTTTGCCGTCCCTCTCACCGCTAGACTCTCACCTATAAAGTCGACTGAACAATTTCATCAGAGGAAGAGCTTCTTTTTTTCTTTTCTTCGACCAGGTGCGTGTGGTTACTAAATTGACTAATTTAATTACAAACCATATGGCTATTATTAAGAGATGGAGTAATAACCAGGAGGCTTGTTCAACGAAAACTTTGTGGAGAGAGAAGGAGCGATAGAGAGATAATGAGAGAGAGAGAGAGAGATTATTGTTTCTGTTTAACGGCATATCAACTCTTTATGGGTCATTTAATTTTCTTGGGAGATGTGAAATAATAAAAATGATATATGTTATTCTGCTTTCACAGTTGAATAAATGGTAGATGATACTCAGCTTTTCTTCATATACATCTTTGTGGGGACATGATTACTAGAGGTGGTGATATGTCTATTTTAAGCTGTAGTTTTGTTGAAATTATATTTTCGAATACAGTTTGATTTCCTTCCTTTAACGCGGACACGGGAAAAAATTACGAAGTCTCCTACAGAAGGTAGCGACGGAGAGTGAGAAGAAAGGACTAAGCATAAACAAAAAGAAGACAGATTGCATGGTCATCAGTAAAAGGATGAGCCCGAAATGCTATCTACTTAATAATATAAGATACGCAGATGACACAGTACTGATAGCAGACACGGAAAAGAAACTACAAAACCTCCTACAGAAGGTAGCGAAGGAGAGCGATAAGAAGGGACTAAGCATAAACTACAAGAAGACAGAATGCATGGTCATCAGTAAAAGGATGAGCCCGAAATGCAATTTGCAGTTCGGAACACTAGAATCAAGCAGCCGCGGTAGTTTAAATATCTGGGAAGCGTCTTGACTGAGGACGGTAAGTGTGACACTGATGTCTGTAGACGTATTAGGATGTCCAAAGACAAATTTCAAAAGCTGGGCAGGGTATTGCGAGACAGAATGTTTTCTTTGGTAATAAAGAAAAGAATACTGAGCTGTTACGTGATATCTGTTCTTTTTTACGGTAGCGAATGTTGGATGATTTCCTCAAATATGACGAAGAGACTGGAGGCGACGGTGATGTGGTTCTACAGAAGGATACTAAGGATATCCTGGACCGAGCGTGTGAGCAACGATGCGGCCTTGGAGTGGATGCAAACAAGGAGGAGTCTTATACTTAATATCAGGAAGAGACGACTGAAGTTTCTGGGTCACGTAATCTGGAAGGAGTGCCTGGAGAATATGATACTCACGGGTCGAATACAGGGAAAGAAAGGCAAGGGAAAGCAGCGCGTGACATAGCTGGCGAGCTTGAGCAGGTGGATGACAAAACGTGGTCTGGGGGAGGAAGCAGAGGGAAGGAACTTTTTTGAGAGCTGCAAGGGATAGAGGGTAGTGGGGAGCCATGATCGCCTATGTACTGAAAGGACATTGCACAAAATGAAAAATAATGCCAAAATTTAATTTTCTTGAGAGCTGTGAAGTAATAGAAATATGATATACGTTATTCTGCTTTCACAATTGAATATATGGTAAATGATACTCAGCTTTTGTCATATACATGTTTGTGTGGACTTAATTACTAGAGGCGGTGATATGCGTGATTTATATTGAAGTCTTGGTGAAGTTATATTTTGGAATACAGTTTGATTTCTTTAAGAAGTTGTAGGATATCATATGGATTAATGGATTAGGATATTATATGGATTAGGATATTATATAGATTAATGCCATGAAAGGTTTATTTCAAGTTGAATAGTATGTTCTAGTCCTTGTTTATTTCTCTTTTGAGATATCTAAATTGGTGCACATGTTTGATTTCAGTATCTCCAATCTTTCATTTACATGTGGTCAGTTTCTTTTGCTAAGAACTTATTGCTGCAGTGTCCTTGCAACTTCTGTTGACATCCTAATTCCATATCCCAGGGAAACGTGTAGAAATCTTGTAATTTATGTTCCTGATTGGTTGCACCAATTCAGAATTTCATCTTTTGATTTCCATCTGGACATGCCACCTTTGTTGGATGCTACCCAATTTCAAGTGTGCAAAAATCTTGGAACGCGTGACTGACAGGTGTTTCTTGTTACCCAGGTGTTGCCGTTTAGATTTAAACATAAAATAGCTCTGAATGATTAATCTTGGTTTTAGCCTTGGGTTTTCAACTATAAAGACTTCATTTCTTGCTAAAAAGGAACAACCAACATGAAGACGAGAGTATGGGAGAAAAGCAAGTCATTGTGAATCTGGGAAAGGAAGGAAAATCGGTCAGTGCCATTGAAAAAACACTGGGCATAGCCAACACAACAATTTGGAATGTCCTGGAAAAGAAAGTGGTGTATTGAGCAATAGGTCGACCAAGGAAAAGAACAGCAGTTGATTACAGAAACATTGTGAGATATGTAAAGAAAAAACCCAAATAACAGTGAGGGACATCATCAACAACCTCCACAGTGCAGGAGTGAAGGTTTCAAAATCCACCGTTCGAAGAAGACTTCGAGAGCAGAAATATAAATGGCATACTCAAGATCGACAAGATACTGCTGTTAAGTTTTTTTATTTAATTTTTCATGTGTTCTTTTTTATGTCAACGAACACTCGTTGTCATTTTGTAATTCTCGTTGTAGTAGAGACTTTGTAATCGCAGATACGCCGTTGAAAAATACTGGATGAGACGCCTTTGAATATCACTCGCACTAATAGTACTTGCTCGATAATACTCGCTCGAATAGAAATCACCGTATACTGATCTGAATAGAGAAAGAATATAGTAAATAGAGTAGATAATAGCGGTCCGTAAGAGTAATAGAGGATAGGTTAGAAATAGCGATCCAAATAGTAATAGAGGATGGACTAGAATGACCATCAATTAGACGCCCGCTAACTGCCATATATGCCTTTCCTCTATGGTCACCTGGTCTACTTAATTCAATAATGGGGTCGCCTGTGTTTACTTACTGGCGATCTATGTTCAAAATCAAAATCAAGTGTCGGCAGCGACATTGTATTCCTATATAGCATGTTCTTATAATTTTGTTCTCTTCTGGACATAAGTTATGTAGAAATTGTCTTTGTATGTCCGAGCCTTTTCAGCTATAATTTTAGCCATTATCAAGAATTAATTTTATTTTCATTTTTAAATGACTGCATAGATGTTTCACGGATGTATCTAGAGTTATAGGAATGTTTTATTTTCTAAACACAGTCAGCACATTGTGGCCATGTTCATAGCTGATATTATAGAGTGTTGGATTTTTCATATTATTAATAATGCTTACATTATTTTTACCCTGTTTATACGTGGATGAGACTATTATAATTGTATTATCAAATCAACGAGCATGTTGCGGGTAGAGTGTGGTAGGTATTCATGTGTATTTAAATGAGACGAAATTGAACTATGGTCAGAGAGATGTAACGTGAGTCTTCTTGTTAGGTATGTTGTAGCATATAAAATATAATTGGTTACAAAGTTGGACTGATCAGGAACACAGTTCCTTAAGGGACGTGAATTTTTAAATAATATTGTTTCTCTGTAATTTGTTTTCTTTGGCTTGGTTTGTTTTGTGGCATATCAATACCTCAGTTGGTTATTTTATGCCGACAAAAATTTTATTTTTATTTTTTTCCTAAAATGTATTGCTAGTAAAATTTCTTCTTCAAATATCTTTTTCTGGAAATATTTTTTTCTTCAAAAGTTTATTGCTGGTAATATTTGTTCAAAAATGTATAGCTGTTTGTATTGTTGGCAATATTTTTTTTCAAAAAACGTATAGCTGTTTGTATTTTTGGTAATATTTTTCTCAAAAAAATTTATATCTGTCTGAATTTCGGGTAATATTTTATTTTCAAAAAATATATAGCAGTTTGTATTGTTGGTAATATTTTTTTCCAAACATATATAGCTGTTTGTATTGTTGCTAATATCCCTTTCAAAAAATATATAGATGTTTTAATTGTTGGTAAAAATTTTTTCAAAAACTATATAGCTGTTTGTATTGTTGCTAATATTTTTTTCAAAAAATATATAGCTGTTTGAATTGTTGCTAATATTTTTTTCAAAAAATATATAGCTGTTTTTATTGTTGGTAATATTTTTTTCAAAAATATGTAGCCGTTTGAATTGCTGGTAATATTTTTTTCAAAAAATATATAGCTGTTTGTATCGCTGGTAATATTTGTTTCAAAAAATATATAGCTGTTTGTATCGCTGGTAATATTTGTTTAAAAAAATATATAGCTGTTTGTATTGCTGGTAATAATTAAAAAAAAAATATATAGTTGTTTGTATTGTTCCTAATACTTTCTTCAAAAAATGTATAGCTGTTTTTACTGTTTTTTTTAATATTATAGATGTTTGTATTGTTGGTAATATTTTTTTCAGAAAATGTCTAGCTGTTTGTACTGCTGGTAATGATTTTTTTTGTTTTAAATATATAGCTGTTTGTATTGTTACTAATGTTTTTTGTTGTTTTTTCAAATTATGTATAGCTTTTTGTATTGCTGGTAACATTTTTTTTAATGTATTGCTGGTAATAATTTTTCACATCAAAAATTTATTGCTGGTTATAATTATTTTACAAAATATTTCTAGAATTAAAACCTAATTTTACACTTTCATAGTATTTTGATCCCAGTTTGGGAGTTAACTATTTTCACATAGCTGGGACCCACTACAGGTTCTACTACCCCGTGTCAGGTTGGACCTGGGTACACCAGCAATTAAGAGGTGGCTCCATGCTCTTCAAAACCTCCTGATTAGATGCCCTGCTATTGGACGTAGTTTATCGCCTTACCCACGACGCGAATGTAGTATATGGTCTTACCCAGGACGCGGATGTAGTTTATCATCATACCCAGGACGGTCTGTAATTTGTATATTGTGGGTGTCTTATTATTGTTGAAAATGATATTAGCAGATTAAAAAAAATTTTATAGTAGATAATTAATTTAATTTTCTTATTTTCTTATTTAGGTCGATTGGATTTGTATCTTTCATTACAATGTTACTAATTTCTATTTTTAACCTTTATTTTTACATAAAGATGATGCCTGATGTGGTTCTAGATTTTGCAGGAGAAAGAACGTGTGACAGGAACATTTTTGTATTTTTATAGACTGTAACAGCGCCACCTAAGAGCGTTTTACGAAGCCCAGTGGAGTAATCATATTTCCACCTATTTTAATCTTTGGGGGAAAATTTTTCTTTTGCTTTTTTTAAAAAAATTATTCGTGATTATTAATTTATTTATTGATTTTATTTCATTTTGGAAGTTAGATTCTTTAAGAATGCATTGAAGAAAAGTTGGTGGTGATATATAGTGTTTGTGAAATGTGTGTATAGTTGGTAATATCTTTTATCAGGACTTCTATATTCGACGTAAAAAAGCGGTAAAGATTTATGTTTTCTTTTGTTTGTTTTTTATTATTAAGGTATCATTAGTAAAATAATATAAAACAGCTATACTCATCGTCAATAATAACAGTTCACGCACCACTAACCAGCATGTATTAATAGTCGCACCAAACGATTGGTTGAAGGCGTTTAAGCATTAAATAGACTGTCACAATTAAAGATTAACCTAATGTCCATTTATATATAATGATTTTCCAAGTGTAGTTTGGATGTGGCACAAAGCCGAATGTAGGAAGCACTCAGTGAGGATCGAACTCAGTACTCAATCGTAATTGTTCTAGCGAGACAACCTTGCTAGCCATTACACCACCTCGAGGTGCCCTATATATATATATTTGTAATATATATTGGTAATTTTTAATTTTATAGTATAATTTCTAAATTTATTAGTTAGAATGACTTCAATTTTAGTCTAACCCTAACATTAAAGCATTAAATAATTATTATAACTGAAGTTTGTTTTCAAGTTTCTTGAATTCTCGTATACTTGAATTTTGATTGGCCATTCCAGCTTATGTAACAGCGTTTCCCCTAACGAGGGATGTTTGATTGATTTGAACCTTTTAAAACCCTTTTATTCTACATTCAAGACCCTCACTTGAGAAGACAACAGAAGTGTTGAAACAAAATGGCTGTTTTTGTAGTTATTTCATAATATTTTTATGTTATAATTTTCGAATAAATGATTATATATATATATATATATATATATGTGTGTGTGTGTGTGTGTGTGTGTGTGTGTTGGAATATTTTTTGAGAAATTCAGCACGATTTCAAGTACGAAAACACCAAAAGGATTAACGATTAAAATCTGAGAATAAGCAAAATAAAAAAAAATCGGAAGTTAAAAGCCGTTCGATAAAGTCACGAAATTCAAAATTCTTTGAAAAATTAAGAAGTGAATAAACATTGAAACAAAAATATATTCTAATATTACCAAAAAAAAGAAAAGCACCCCGCCCCCCCCCCCCAAATAGTTTGGTAGTGAGCGGTTGCATGTTTGTCCTCTTTTTCCCTCTACCAATTTCTGATGAAGATGAAAAGCCGAATATTTCTTGCGGTAATGCGTCGAATTGATTATCTGCCCTTGTCAGTGAAACTCACATTATTGGCAAATGTTCAGCAATTAGATTTTGTGGATTTATTGAAGATATTTTCGGCTTCTTTAGACCAAATTTTCAGGTCAAAACATTATTTTTTGGGCCCGCAGATCTGATTTCGCTTATTGAAGAAAGGCTGAATAGTTGTTTTTTTTTTCTCTATTTTCTTTCCATTTTTGAAAAAAAGATAACAGTTCCACAAACAGGATTTGCAAAGTCATTTTATTTCCTAGTAGGGTGGATAAAAATTTGTTGAGGGAACTGCTAAAGATCCTCCCATACGCAGTGTGTGTGTTTGTGTGTTTGTGTGTGTGTGCTTGCTTGTGAACGTGTGTCTGTGTGACAACAGAGAGAGAGAGAGAAAGAGAGAGAGAGAGAGAGAGAGAAACACACGCAGAAACACACGCACAAATAAAAACAAAACAAACACATATTTTTTTTTAAATCATTTCACCCCAAGCAAGGCGGGAATGCCACTAGTACTGAGAGTGAAAGGGAATGAGGAGGACTGAGAATAGGCAGGATCGAGGGAAGCACAAAAGATTAATGGCATTCAGGAAGATGGAAGATGGCGATTGACGATACATTTAAATTTTTGAAGATTCTATTTATCAGAGAAGCAAGTAAGCGGAAGGGAGTTCCACGGACGGGAAGTGGGAGAAAAAAAACTGTTGGAGTAGAAGCGGCGGTTGAGCTAGAGGTTTTCAACAGTAGTCAGATGGGACCGAACTGCCAATCTAGTATCACGCTTAAATCCAAACAGTCGGGGCAACAGGGAAAAAAGTTCGTCAAATGCAGTTTGCATGGAAATATTTGTAGAAAATCAGAGGGGAGGAAAGCTGCGTCGGTGAGAAAGTGAGTGAAGTCGAGATGCGGACTGATGACATTTGATTGACCCGACCCACTTTGCAAAATTCATCATAAAAAACAACGATGAGAATTTGTTCAAATCGCTTATATTTCAGAGTGTTATATATATATATATATATATATATATATATATATATATATATATATATATATATATATATATATATGGGACATCTGCATCTGTGTTTGAATTTCTTGGCATTATAAACCTAATGTCTTCAACAACCATTTTTACCAGTGATCATATTGTAATTTTTTCTGTTATCATTGCAGTTTTTACTTTGTTGGTATTCTCGCTTTTCTCTGGCACTCCTTATTACTGGTTCCCATATTGTATTCATTTCTACGCTTGGTCGGCTCAGGAGATTTTTGTGGCCTAGCATATGTGCTGATTCCTTAAGTTTACGAATTTTCCAATGGTGTTCCTTGTCTATGATCTCAACCTGATCCCACAGAGGGCGGTGATCTCCCTTCTCTCTCCATATGTGGTCAGCCACGACTGATTTTTCCACTTCTAGTCGTGTTACAGCTTTCTGGTGTTCTTAAAGCCTCACCTTAAGGTGGCCACCTGTCTCTCCTTTATATTTCTTTCCACAGCTGCACAAGAGGAGGAGGACGACAACAACACTCAGAAAACAGTCTGTCTGCCTTATGTGAAGGGGTTATCAGAGAAAATACAAAGGATCTGCGGTTCATATAACATCAGGACAACCTTCAAAAGTTTGACGACACTTCGCAGATATCTCTCTCGAGTAAGACCCCACCATAGAAGAGAACATGACTAAAGACTGTGTGTACGCTATCTTCTGTGACAAAATATACACCTAATCCAACAAAATTATAACGGGTACTTCATAAAGCACACAATTTGCCTGCCCTGAGCAATAGGAAAAACTGTAGTAGTTGCTGACGCATTTCGTCCAATGTGAACTTTCTCGAGGCAAACATCGAAATGAACTTGAAGAAACATACATAGAAAACACATTCAAAAACCTACAATACCCATATCATTTCATCCACCACTAATAACATAATCTGTAATAATAAATTACATGAAAACAGATGCATAATACTATCGACCAACTCTGTCACGTCCTCTATCCAGAACAACCTATCCCATCTAAATAATTTTAAAATAGTCACAAACACTTCCAAAATCATTATGGATATACTCAGATCCTCAAACACGAATATTTCTCAAACAGGCACTTATAAAATAAATTGCCAAAACTGTTCCTCCCAATATATTGTAGAACAAGTAGAAATTTTGAAAAAACGTATTTATGAGCACAAATGAGACCTCGCAAAAAACAACTTAGCTAATGTACTAGTCATACATAGAAATAAATTCAACCACAATTTTTATATTAAAAACGCTACACTCATAAAAAAAGAAAAATAACTCACTCAGAAAGAAAATCCTAGAGAGTGCTGCCATTGAATATTACCGAAATATTAATCTACGCCTAGGCTTTTTCCCTATTTCACCTTTCTTAACAGAATTACTACTCTCTCCCAAAAAAACGTATACAACAATATCGTGGAATAAAAACAAATAGTTGAATCCGTCAACACAGCAATAATAACAATATCTCCAAACGTGACAGTAAGTGACCTAATTTTCTGTTAACAGTATGAAAATAGCTTTCTCTAAATTCTCCCAGTTGCTAAGGACATATTGTTTTTGTTATTATTAGTTACTTTAAATAAATTCATTTCCTTTTTTTGCCTTGAGAAAGTCCACATTGGACGAAACGCGTCGGCAACTATTACAGTTTTCCTATTGTCATTCATACATACATACATACATACATATATATATATATATATATATATATATATATATATATATATATATATATATATATATATATATAACGATTGTAGATCGTGAGAGGGTCAAACTTGAATAGAGTCATCATGGAGTACTGAAGATGTAAAGCGTTTTTTTGTTTATTCAGATAGTCTCGTCGATGAGAACTTTAATTTACTTATTTAATTTTCTTTTCTAGTTAGATTTTCTAGACATTTCCTTTTTGTTTATACACACACACACACAGAGAGACACACACACACACACACACACGCACAAACATATATATACACCTTTCTGACAATAGCTCAATTAGATCTCATTTAAATATTCATGGAGACCTACTGGACACTATTCGGAATATACTTGTCGACAACACTAATATAATAGCATCATCCACAAAAAAAGACTAAAAATAATGGAAGCCTTACTTATAAAATTAAACAAACCAACCCTTAATAATATTAACTTTGAACATGGACATAATATCTTGACCGTGTTTTGAAACAAAAAAATGAATCACTTTATAAAACACACACAAACTATTTCTAATTCTAACAGTTGAAATATAATCCTTGATAATGGCTAAATGTATAGCCGAAAGCGCTCGGAAAAGAACATTCGGACAATTTTTATATAATTTATCCTCTGAAAAGAAAAACTTTATTAGATCGCACGAGAAATTATATAAAAAAACTAAATAAAAGCACCTTGTCAGTCGTTTTTAATGAAATGTGCGTGAAAGAAGGATTGCTGCCTAAATACACAAATATATATATATATATATATATATATATATATATATATATATATATATATATATATATATATATATACATATATTTCAGTTACGTAACTAAGAAGAGGTGGATTTGGAGTAAATCTGAACGAATGGACTTGCGTTAAGTCAAGTAAAACTTAGTTTAGCTGTGGAGTTAACCATAGCAGAATATCAACTGTGTATGGTGCCACATGTTTCAGCCAAAAATGTCTACAAATGGGCTAAATTGTTTAAAGAAGGACGCAGCAGTGTTGAGGATGAAGACAGGCCTGGGGGCCCTACAGAAGTGAGGTCTCCTGAGGTGATCGAATCAGTCAATGACCTCATTCAGTCTGACAGAAGGGTGACAGTGGATGACATTGCAAGGACTTTGAGCTTATCTGTTGGGACATACGCAGGGGTCATCAGTCAAAAGGAGTCATCTTGCATCATGACAACGCAAGGCCTCACACAGCAGCCCAAACGGTGCAGACCACCAACGAGCTGGGCTGGGATCTGTTCGGAACGAATGCAGACTACACCCGTAGATTAAATAAAGGGTCCAGTTTGGAATTTCCTGTGGATTACTTAGATGGATATACACCTGAAGAAGCCCGAAGAGTAAAACGGCCGAAACGCTGTGATAAGAACAGCATAGATGAGAACAATAGTCCGAATATAAATATAAATAGTGTAAGTAATCTATCTATCTATCTATACATATATATATATATATATATGTATTTATATATATGTATATATATATATATATATATATATATATATATATATATATACATATATCTATCTATCTATCTGTATGTATATATATAAATATATATATATATATATATATATATATATATATATATATTATGAAATGGATTCATTCTGACAATTATTTAATATATTTTCTGTTTATACAATATTTTATAGATATAGCCCGATGATGAATGCGTGAAGCATTTGAAAGTACCAGCTGAATTTTAAAAAATACACCATATCCATTTTATACATAAGGTCCTCATCATTCAGTGGATTATTAGTAGTATAATGCTTATAATTATGTCTACTAGCGAAGGGATTTCACCAATTGCATTAATATTGCTAATTGATTCAATGTATGATTAACTCTTTGTAATATATATATATATATATATATATATATATATATATATATATATATATATATATATATATATATATATATAAATATAATAAAAAAACTTAAACACTAATATCCCATGTTCATATTAGTGTTTAAGTCTTTTTATTATATCCTTACTCTGTCCTAGACATTGAATTCTACCTGGATTCCATCCTCTTGGAATTATTTTTTATACACATATGTATGTGTATGTATGTATATTTATTTATATGTTTTAGATATATGTTTGCATATGTATGTGTATATTTACCACTAATATTATCCATATATATATATATATATATATATATATATATATATATATATATATATATATATATATATATATACTTCGCGATCCAAAATATCCAGAAATATTCGTAGAATATATTACAGGAAATGATATAAAACTGATGCCTTATTTACTAATGAAGTGAACTTATTATTGAATCTTTTATGGGTACCCACTAGAGATTGAACTCACTACTGCGTTGTAATAGTTCTAGCGACACAAGCTTGTTAACCATTGCACCTCGTCGAATTGCCTCGAAATTCCATGATGACTACACAGATCGACAAAGGACTCAACGGTCGAAACGTTTTGATAATAACAAAAAAAATGACGATATTCGATATTGCCATCCGACCGGGTTTCATATCTTATCATTATTTTTTTCTTTCTTCTCCATATCTCATTCTCTGATGAAGCTTTAATAAAGGCGAAACATGTTAGCTTTATAAAGGTTTCGTATTTACCTTTTATCATATCATATATATCCACTCCCACACACTCATATATATATATATACAGGTTGCGATGGATAAATTGTCGTCTAAATTACACAAAAATGAAAATAACATTAACATCTCATTTTAACAGATATATTTACCAAAATTACCTAAAATATCTTGAAATACTTAAGCGTAAATTTGTTGGATAAAATGTCCATTGTCTTCAACCACGGCCTACAGACGACTGCAGAGTCTCCTTGAACTCTTCTGGACAGTCTCTTTGTTTCAGTTGATGGATGCTGCCATAATCCTTGCGTTCAGTTCATCTTTGGTGTTACAAAGAGTTTTGTTGGTCTCTCACTCAACTGTGCCCTACACACGATAATCAAGGGGTTTGCAGTCTGTGGAATTAGGTGGCAAGATGTGAGGGTTGATGTGATCGCAGAAATTGTCTGACAGTCACGACCGAGTTCTCCTGCTTGTGTGGTATGGTGCAGAGTCCACTTACCATGCATACGCTCTTCCAGCTTCCACCCACTTGGCCTAGAGCTGCTCTACCTCCTCAAGTCACTTGATGTAGGGCTCCCTGTTGAGTCTGGGGCCCTGTGGGAAGAAGAATGAGGAATAACGTCGCCATCACTGGAGATCACTCCAAGCACCATGATGTTGACTGGATAAATCATCCAATTCTTTACGAATCCTCTCCACTGTTCTTAGATGGACATCCAAACACTCTGGAATATTCGTAATGGAACTCCCGGCGCGAATGCCAAGCAGTACAGCGTGCATTTTCTACATTTCTGGTGGAGTGAATTGCGTTATGGCGCTCTTTTTCTCGCAGACGGTACCCAACTGACCTTCTCATCCAGTGCAGTCGACAAAATCAAAAACAAACAACGCGCATGCACGAAATTGAAAAATATAAAATGCCGACAATTTATCCATCGCATCCTGTATATATATATATATATATATATATATATAGCGACAGAGAGTGTCATATATTTTGCTTTACGCAATAATTTGTCCCAGTCATTTCGATGGATTTTTGTCTTTTTTACTCCAAAACTCATTCTCGGATGGTGAGCTTAAGTCTGACACAAGGCCAAATATGTTCGCTGCCTCCAGTGAGGATCGAACTCACAACTCAGTTGTAACTGTTCTATCACAGACAAGCTTGCTACCAATTACACTACATGCGTCTTTTTTTATGTCTACAATACAATTTCATTTATTCTGAAAAGTGAACTGTTTTCATTGAAATAACCGCCCCGGTAAAGTCAGTTTTGCAAAAGGAATTTTTCTTTTGCTGGTTGAATATTCTTCCCAAGATAAAAGGCCTTGAAAAAAAAACAATAAAAAACGGTAATTCAAGTTCACATCCGAAATTTAATCACCGAAAATTTCGCCATGCTTCATAGTGGGCTAGAAACAGCTGGAATTAGCGAGGAAAATCCTGAGCGAAACTCACCATTAGTCCGGAAATGGGGCAAAGGTGAACGGAAAATGAAAGATGATAGTGTGCTAAAATTCTCATCACACTCAATTTATTACTTTTTTTTTTCTCTGGTGAATATTGACTGGCATAAGAATTGGCTTTCTACTGCCATAATCACCGGTGCGTTGAAAATATCGCAGAGCTGTCTTTGGCTGTATTTCAACTCACCTAACCACATGCGCTCATTGGCATCGAAAAGAACTTCGTTTTCAATTTTCCGTATCATCGCAGGACGAAACGTCTCTGATAGCCGACATAAGAGAGGAGGAGAGTCAGACAATCAACAATTGCGTTGGGATTTCATTGAATTCTCTCTACTTAGTCTTTATCTATCTATCTATCTATCTATCTATCTATCTATCTATGTCTCTATCTATCTATCTATCTATCTATCTATAACATACTGTTCAAATCTATGCATCTTAGTCTGTTTATATCTATTTCCGTCTAGTCATATCTATCTATCTATCTCAGATATATATATAGATGAATCAACCGAGAAAGGTAGATAGAAACATCGATAGATTGATCGATCGATCGATCGATCAATAGATAGATAGCTAGATATGAATAGACTGAGATAGATTGATAGATAGATATATTATTTATATTTGTCTGTCTATTTCTTTATAAATCAACAGTGAAAAACTTGATATGAACAGGCTGAGATAGATAGATAGATAGATAGATAGATAGATAGATAGATAGATAGATAGATAGATATGACTACACGGAAATAGATAAATAGACATGAATAAACCGGGATAAATACATAGCTGTGAATAGGCTGAGATAGATATGAATATACATAGATAGATAGATAGATAGATATGGATAGACTGAGATAGATTGATAGATAGATATATTATTTATATATGTCTATCTATTTCTTTATAAATCAACAGTGAAAAACTTGAAAATGAATATAACTCTTTTTTTATTCGAATATTTACATACTCCGCCGAAAATCAAATATTCCTACGTCCTATGCTCAAGTATAGCAGATGTAAATATAACAAATTTAATAACAATTCTATGGACTTACACGCGGGCGTGTGTGTTTTCTATGTATGTGTTTGCGATGTTATTTGAATATAAGCATATGCTAGATAAATATTGGCTTCCAGCTTTGTCTCGTCTTCCTGCCCTTATCCCGTCTTCCCTACGTTATCTCCGCTTCCAGCACAGTCCCCCGCCCAATGTTAGCTTCGATGCCTTATGTTCTCATTCCCATCATCTCCGCTTCCCGGGCTTATTCTGTCATTCCTGAATTAAACTGCATTCTATGCCTTATATCGTCCCTACATTGAGTCGGCTTCCCGGATTTATCTCCACCTCTATACGCCATCTCTCTTTTCCCCATTTCACTTTTGTTGTCGCCTTCTTCGGCATTATCTCGTCCTCCAGGCCTTATCTCGATTAACAGCTTTTATCTCGTCCACCCGGCCTTATCTCATCAAGCCCCGCATCTCGGTTACTGTCCTTATCCATTCCTCTTGACCTTATGTAGGCTAGCCGCTCTCATTTCGGCCCTCCGCCTTATTTCGACATTCTGGCCTTATCTCGTCCTCCCGGCCTTACCTCGACTAACCGTTTCTATCTCGTCCACCCGGCCTCATCTCATCTTGCGGCTCATCTCGGGTACTGTCCTTATCCATTCCTCCCGGCCTTATGTAGGCTAACCGTTCTTATCTTGGCTCCCCGCCTTATTTCATCCTCTTGGCCTTATCTCGTCCTCTCGGCCTTATCTCGTCCTCCCGCTTTTATCTCGTTCTTCCGGCCTTATCTCATCTAGCCGCTCATCTCGGTTACTGTCCTTATCCATTTCTCCACGGCTTCCCGCCCTATTTGTTCGTCTTACTCGTTTTCCCGCCTCTTTTTTTCCCCTTTATTTTGTCATCCTTATCTCTTCTTTTTTCCCTTTATTTTTGCATTCTTATCTCCTCTTCCTGGCTATGCTAACTTATCTCTACTCCCCGAACTGATCTCAAATTTACGGCCTTATCTCGGCCTCTGATCTTTCCTCACTTTTTTTGATTTCCTGAACTTTTCCGTTCTTTCCATCTTAATGCCGGTTTCCTGTCCTTATCTGGCCTACCTAATCCCATTTGGTATTCCCTACTATATCTCGGCTTCCGAATACCTCATCTTAACGTCTATATTTCGTCTTCCCGGCCATACCTCATCTTTACGGCCTTATCTCCGTCTTCCTGGCTTTATCTCGTATTCGCTAACTTCTTGCCCACCTTATCTTCGTTTCCGAATTCGTCACACCTTCCGGCCTTATCTCGTCTTCCCGGCCTTATCTCGTATTCGATAACTTACATCATCTTTCCCACCTCATCTCAGTGCTCCTCCTCATAACCATATCTCGTCTTCCAGGCCTTATCTTGTCGCTTCAATTGTTAGTGATCTCCTAATAAGCATGCAGTCATTTCTTTTAAATTTCTCCCTTTGGCGTCTTTTAAAGACTGAAGATCACCAGAAAGACGATCAGAACTAGACCACATGTGTCGTTAAAAAAAAGAAAAAAGAAATTTTCATTTTTGTATCTTTATTTGTTATTCCGTGTTAAGAGACTTTTTTTTTAGATACTGATACCAAACGATAATTTACATTTCTCAACGGCACGTATTCAGTTTCTATTAGAATCGAATTATGGCTACGCAATCAGAATAAATGTCTTGCCATGCTTCGCGAACGAAGTGCAATTTTGGTTCGAGGGCCAATTTCAAATATTGACCATGTGTAATTGTCGACTCTAGTATCTGGAAACATGTATTCCGTTAATGGTCGAATTTCCATGTTCAGACTTTACAATAATTAAAAAAATATCTCCTCGTAAAAAAACGTATGCAAGTTATATGATAAAATAAGCAAGTTCAGTGTAACCCGGATATAAGAGAGTTGTCGGGACCGGAGAAGGAGTATCTTATATCCGGGTTTCTCTTATATCCGGGTTTGGTCTATTATATATACATTAACACAGGCTCTAATTTGGGACCATATGAGATCTCTCTTATATCCAGATTTCTGTTATACCCGGGTCTCTTATATCCGGGTTACACTGTATAAGACAATCACACGGAAACGGAAACATTATGATCGATACGATTTTCATCTCTCTGTTCATATCTATCTCAATCTCTCTCCATCTATCTCTCCATCCATCTCTCTCTCTCTCTCTCTCTCTCTCTCTCTCTCTCATTCTATCTATCTCAGTCTGTTCATATCTATCTCAGTCTGTCCATATCTATCTATCTATCTATCTGTTATGGTCCAATATCCTCGCACCACGGTTATGGTCCAAGCTTAGGACCAAGGAAGAACAACACGAACACAAGAATAGGAATAACAAAGATATATTAAACAGAATAATAATACAAGAAGTTGAAAGGTGTTAGTATGACTGTCAGTTTGGTTTAGAGTGAACTAATATTGTTTCGACTCAAATCCGTCTCGAGTCGTTCCAATTCATTCCTACACGTCTCTCTTGAGAGGCGCAGTCTTTATAATGTCAGGAAGAGTTCATTGTCGTTACAGGTAAGTTCCCATAACACTATCTATGTCTGTCTATCAAAACAAGAACTTGCGAGCAATCTACGGCTCTAGACAACAACCAGAACGAATTGGTCACCAAACAACCCCTTATATTAACCAACCATGTTATTGCACAGAATACCAGCCTAATGACCTTGATGCATGACAGTGGTGTTTGACGTGATAGACTCATGAGTGTCCAATATCTATCTATCTATCTATCCATATATATATATATATATATATGTATATATATTGTGGGAACCTGACATAGCTACAAATGGACTCTTCCACACTTATATAATGTGGCTACCAATTTCTAGTAAAGAGGAAGTCACCAGGTGTGACTCCTGTCGAACTCTCTGCTTTGGCAGAGAGGAACTCGGACGAGGCTTTGCCGCAGGGCAAAGTTTCGTCCGGCGAGGTAGACAGTCCCTGAACACGTTTATACGGGTTCTAATGGGCATATTTTTGGCCGAGCCTACGGGCTGGGAGAGCCCACATTAAACCGGCCTTGTGCCATATACGACCCATGTGGGGGGGTTGTTAAATATCGGAAGTCACCAGGTGTGAGTCACCACGAGTGTATCACTGAGTGTATGAATGAGTGAGTCAGGAAACCAGACAGAGAGGTACTCTCTAGTCCACATACTTTGTAATACGTTTCCGTGAATAATATACCGTTTGACTTTATATCCGAGTCTGTGTCAGTTTTCTATGGTTTCAACATCATAACAATATATATATATATATATATATATATATATATATATATATATATATATATATATATATATATATGTATATATATATACGGTGAGATGGATAAAATTGTCTTTCCTAATCCTCAAATTGAAATGTTTGTATTGGAGCTTCCGGTGTGAATGCCAAACTGTACAGCATGCCGTTTCCAAATTTCTGGTGAAGTGAGTTGTGTCATGGCGCTCTTTTTCTCAACTGATCCGACCATTCTGTGAAGTTGGCAAAATCAAAAACAAATAACGTGCGTGTGCGAAATTCAAAATGTAAAATGGCGACAATTTACTCATCGCATAATCTATCTATCTATCTATCTGTCTATCTATATATCGGAAAATTTTTAAATCTCAGGCTATTCATATCGCACTCTCTCTCTCTCTCTCTTTCTCTCTCTCTCTCTTTCTCTCTCTCTCTCTTTCTCTCTCTCTATCTATCTATCTATTTATTTATCCCAAAATTTTCAAATCTCAGGCTATCCATATCTATCTATCTATCTATCTATCTATCTATCTATCTATCGCAAAATATTTAAATCTCATGCTATTCATATCGCTCTCTCTCTCTCTCTCTCTCTCTCTCTCTCTCTCTCTCTCTCTCTCTATCTATCTATCTATCTATCTATATATCTATGTATTTATCCCAAAATTTTCAAATCTCAGGCTATTCATATCTATCTATCTATCTCACTCAAAATTTTCAAATCTCAGGCTGTTTCTATCTATCTATCTATCGTAAAATTTTCAAATCTCAGTCTATTCATATCGCTCTCTTTCTCTATCTCTATCTCTCTCTTTCTATGTATCTATCCCAAAATTTTCAAATCTCGAACTATTCATATCTATCTATCAATCTATCTATCTATCTATCTCACTCAAAATTTTCAATTATCAGGCTGTTTCTATCTATCTATCTATCGCAAAATTTTAAAATCTCATGCTATTCATATCGCTCTCTTTCTCTATCTCTATCTCTCTCTTTCTATGTATCTATCCCAAAATTTTCAAATCTCAAGCTATTCATATCTATCTATCTATCTCACTCAAAATTTTCAAATCTCAGGCTGTTTCTATCTATGTATCTATCTATCTATCGCAACATTTTTAAATCTCAGGCTATTCATATTGCCCTCTCTCTCTCTCTCTCTCTTTCTCTCTCTCTCTCCATCTATCTATCTATCTATCTATCCCAAAATTTTCAAATCTGAGGCTATTCATATCTATCTATCTCTATCTATCTATCTATCTATCTATCTATCTATCTATCTATCTATCTCGAAAATTTCAAATATCGACACCATGTAATTGTCGACTCCAGCGTCTGGAAAACGTTAATTAATCGTTGAATTTCTATGTGCAGACATTCCCCACTAAAATATATATCATCTTACGAAGAAGCTGTTATGAAGTATTTGAAAAAAATAAGCAGTTATTTGATAATCACACACGGGCGGAGTCATTAAGCGTGATACTGTTTTATAAAAGTAAAAAAATCCATCGCATTGTTTTCAGTAGAAACGTCCAAATATGATTAATTCATTACTCACGAGTCGATGTGAATAATAAAAAAAAAAGTCTTGAGTCATTTTTCTGATACGATCGATTTTCCTCAATGTTCGTCGAATTAGTCAACCGTGGTGAATGTTTATAGGTCAGCGCTTACTGACACGGCCGAAACAACATGGACTTTATAAAGAGTTGCGTTTAACATGGAAATAAATTCAACCAGTATGGCGGACCGGAAATACGCCTTCCTTCACATTTCTTCTAAAATTATGCACCACAAAACTTGCTAATAATCGAATCAACTCGTAGTCCAATTTCCTGTTGATATATATATATATATAAAAAGAAAAATGATTTATGTATTTCGTTTCCCAGAATCATCTGTTTAGTATATTTCTTCATCGTTGGCAATAATGGCTCTCTCCGATTTCTTACCCTTCAAAAATGTTGTCTTTTTGCTATCCCTCCTAATCCCTATTTTTTCCACCATAAATGTATCCCAAATTATTCATACGGCATTTTAGGAGTTTTCTTTTTGCAAATAGTCTGTCATATTAATCACTCCATTGTAAACATTTTATTTAGTGTAGTTTAGAAAAGAAGAAGAAAAGAAAGAAAAAAATAAGAATAAAAAGCAAAGTTAAAAAAAAATAGAAATACCAAACAAATTAAAATATAATAAAGAAGTTAAAATGGTAGGAAGAGAAAAAAAAGTAAGTCGTAAGACGAGCCAATATAATAAATCGTTTTTATTTTATTAATGTATATATACGAGGGTCATTCAATAAATAAGTTGAATCTTTCGGTATAAGGACATCTAATACAGATAGAAGCTTACTCTTTTTTATTTTATTTTTGTTTTACATCATTTTCACATGAATTTAATTTCTTTTGCAGATTAAAAAACAACTTTGAGAGATTTGTCGATTAACAAAGATGGCTGACCAAGAAGCATGCTCCAGGATTGAACAGCGGTCAGTTATCAAGTTTTTGGTTGCTGAAGGGTGCAAACCAGTTGAAATTCATAGCAGAATGTTAACTGTGTATTGTGCCACATGTTTCAGCCAAAAAAATGTCTACAAGTGGGCTAAATTGTTTATAGAAGGACGGAGCAGTGTTGAGGATGAAGACAGGCCTGGGAGGCCTACAGAAGTGAGGTCTCCTGAGGTGATCGAATCAGTCAATGACCTCATTCAGTCTGACAGAAGGGTGACAGTGGATGACATTGCAAGGACTTTGAGCTTATCTGTTGGGACAAACGCAGGGGTCATCAGACAGAAGGACTCATCTTGCATCATGACAACGCAAGGCCTCACACAGAAGCCCAAACTGTGCAGACCATCAACGAGCTGTGCTGGGAACAGCTCCCTCATCCCCCTTACAGCTCAGACATTGCCCCTTCAGACTTTCACCTGTTTGGTCCCTTGAAAGCGTTCACAAGAGGCACGAAGTTTAAAAGTGACGATGAAGTCAAAAGTGTTGTGAGCGACTGGCTGAGACATCAGTCCAAAGATTTTTACGCTGAGGGAATACGGAAGCTTGTGCACAGATGGGAAAAGTGTGTGACAGTGCTGGGAGACTACGTTGGAAAAAAAAGTAAGCTTCTATCTGTATTAGAAGTCCTTATACCGAAAAATGCACCTTATTTATTGAATGACCCTCGTATATTTATTGGTTTCTTTTCTTCTCTTCTTCCAAAAACACCCTGTCTTGGCTGCATGTAGGAAGATCAGTACAACCAAGCATACCCGATCTATAACATCGAATATCCCAAGTGAAGTCTTGATTAGTTGCCGTTTTCTGGGGGAACTTATATAATGCACGTCCTAAAGGTAGTAGCAAATTTAATTCTGGGTACGGGCCGAATACTGGTCATATTCTCTCGGGTAGCCCATCGAAGAAGTCTGTTGTTTATTTAGACCCGAAACTTCTAGTTACATGAGAGCAACAACACTGACGACGCACCTAGATTCGGCACTTAAAGGTGTATTTTTAATAATACACAAGCATATTTTTCTTCTTTGTGGCGCGTCCCTTTACAACGTTGGCGATCATGGCTCACCACAATTTACTGTAGCTCTTAATAAATTTTGTATTTTTTTAAATCTGTCTTAAACATTGTTCCGCCAGATTATGGTTGCTGATGTTCCGCAGTGGGGATACAAGTCTTGAAGATCAAGATGATAGATGACGTCCATCTGAAATGGTCAGTCAACATCTGCAAGTACTAGACAAAAAATACCTACGTCAATGTGTCAGATAATTGTTTCACATAAGGGGTGTCGGCCTTTAAAATATATCGGCCCCTTCCAAGAAAAATGATAAGTGAAAAAACTTGATAAATGGTATTTAGTGAAAATCGAAGTGTTCGATTTTTTTTTACGTATGTTCTATGCTGGATCTGCGAAAATGGAATGATCCAATTCTTGATCGAACTTGTAACGAGCAATGACAATCGTAGACGATCGGATCCATTCCAGAAACAGAATATTATGGTACCTGACTGTTGGTTTGCCATTAGCGTTATTCATTGCAGCTTTCTGGAATCGAACAAGAGCATAACTGCCAAAGTTTAATGCCAGAAGACGGATGGAATGCACATTCAGTTAAGCAGAATTGAACCAACACTGGTCAATCGGCGAGGCCCCATTGTGTTTCAAGCTATTTTCGGACCCATTGTGCTTCAAGACATTTTCGGACCCATTTTTTCAGTAATGACACAACCAATGCTCACCAAATTGGGATTACGAGAATTTACCACGTTTATTATACAGTGTAACCCGGATATAAGAGACCCGGATATAAGAGAAACCCGGATATAAGAGAGATTTCTCTGATCCCAAATTAGAGCCTGTGTTAATGTATATATAATAGACCAAACCCGGATATAAGAGAAAACCGGATATAAGAGATTGACTGTTTAAATGCATAAATTCAGACATTATGAAATGTACAAAGTCAGACAATTAATTTAAGATATTTTTTTATGTTTATACGTTCTTTTTATATTTACAAATATTTAATTAAATGCTCTGTTTATAATAAACAGTATTAACAACATTTACCGACGCGCATATTTTCTATGACAATTTCTCAAACATTCAGACTGGTAAATGTTATTTAATACTGTTTATTATAAACAGAGCATTTACTTAAATATTTGTATCTATTAAAAGAACGTATGAACATAAAAAAAACGTCTTAAAATAATTGTCGAATTTTTCTATTTCATAATGTATGACGTCAATTGTTTACATTTGAATAAGCATCGAGAAAATATGAACGTATGAGAGAGAAAATCATGGAGAATTGTGGTTTAAAAACAGTAAAATCGACCTTGCTAACCAAAACGCTCCTCTGTGGCGAAATCGGTAAAAGCACGTCAGGCTATATGAAAGTTCCGTAAAGGATACATGTTCGAATCCTGTCGGAGGACGAATATTTTCTATGAAAAATTCTCGGATATTCAGGCCGGTAAATGTTGTTAATAATGTTTATTAAAAACAGAGCATTGACTTAAATATTTGTATCTATAAAAAGAACGTATAAACACAAAAAATGTCTTAACATTAATTCAGGAATAAAAGTTAATTCCAAAATATGGTAATGGTATAAATAAACTTGCAGCTTGATGGCAGAATGGAGAGTCGTTCAGGGCTCTTATTTTGACTGATTTAATACTTTTTAAATACATTAATTCAGGAATAAATGTTGATTCCATAATATCGTAAAGGCATAAATAACCTTGCACTTCGATGGCAGAAATGCATAGATGTTTAGGGTTCCTATTTTGACCGATTTAAACACTGTTTAAATACATTAATTCAAGAATTCAAAATGATTTACCGAACAACCTTATATATATTGTCGAGATTCTATATCTTATTTTAAAGACATATTGTCTACACGGAAAATATATGGATAGCACTAAAATCATAAAAATCTTTTACTTTCAACCCATTCTGAAGGATTGGATGAGGAATTTCATGAATTAATTTCAGAAAACCCATATGAATTTATTCCTTTCGAGCTATTCTGAAAATTAGTTGAGGATTGACCTTTAATTCCATACAAAAAAGCTCGGAAAATAAGGATTTTCTAAGAGTAGCTTAGATGTTGCACAAGGCCAAAAGTATGGAGGCACCCAGTGAGGATCCAATTCCATATTCAGTCTTAACTGGTCTATCAAGACAAGCTTTCTAACCATTATATCACGTCGAAGTGACCAAAAGTGATTTCCTAAGTGTAGCTTAGATGTCGTACAACCCCGAACGTATGGGGTACCCATTGAGGATAGAACTCACTACTCAGTCGTAATTGTTCTAGCGAGACAAGCTTGTTAACCATTACAACACGTCGAAGTGCCCACACCAGATATGGCCATTTCTTCAGCGTAGATTAAATTTGGATGGAGGTAAAAAATATGGGGTACCCAATGATGATCGAACTCACACGTAAGTGTTCCAGCGTGACAAGCTTGTTAACCATTACCCCACGCCGATGTTCCCCAAAACTTGTCATTGTACATGAACTAAGAATTATAAAAAAAAGATACAGAATAAATATTAACGTTTTTTTTTTTTAGTTTTCATTCTTATATTTCTTTTCTTTAATCACGTGTAACGTCAGCTTAGGGCAATGTACAATAATTCAGCGTTTAAGTATACACAGAAATAGACATACACTTCTTTCTTTCGTTGTTTTTTTTATCTCATGAAGCCTAGAAAGTGAAACGCGTAATGAAATGTAGTTTCAAGGAAACGTTTTTCCATTTCTCAAATTTAAAACATAATTGTCGAGATTCAAAATCCATTTTAAACAACCACACACACACACACACACACACACACACACACAGACATATATATATATATATATATATATATATATATATATATATATATATATATATATCTGTCTATATATATATATATATTTATATATATTATTTTTACACTATTTACATTATTCGGACTATTACATATATATAGTATTTACATTAGTCGGACTATTGTCCTCATCTTTGTCGCCATATTTGTCACAACGTTTCGGCCGTTGTACGCTCCGGCCTTCTTCAGGTGGTTGGAATGTCGAACTGAACCCTTTATTTCGCTCACTGGGGTAGACTGTTCTAGTTCCACGTGCCCTGTCTCATGGATGCCAGTTATCAGTTATCTCCTGCTAATTCCCCTCTCCAAGTTTTCCACCGACTTAACCAGGTATTGAACTCACATTCTTTGGGTCCTGTCACTGGATCTAACCAACGCCTGTATCCACTGTGCCATGTGTCCTTGACACTCCAACCACATGAAGAACCCGGAACGCACAACGGCCGAAGCATTGTCATAAATATGGCGACAAAGATGAGGACAATAGTCCGAATAATGTATATAGTGTAATTTTTGTTTGTATGTAAATTTTGATTTATTTTTTTTATTTTTTTTTATTTCCTTTTAGGACACAAACTTTTCCAATGATCATATATATATATATATATATATATATATATATATATATATATATATATATATATATAATATAGAAAAAACAACTGAAAAGTTGCAAATTAAAAAAAATTTAATTTTTTTTTGTGAAAGTATATATATATATATATATATATGATATTTCAGATCGGCCCCGATCTTTCTTCAGAAATGGCTGTTTTTCAGAAGTTTATGGACGTCACGTGATATGGAATGCAACTGTGTTTGAATATTTCTAACGTAAATCTAACTGTAGTAATATTTTCGATGTTGTTTAAAAAATGTTTTAACTATATCTAACAAAAATCTTTTGTTCAACTATTGAAATATTTATAAAGATTTAAAATACCTTTATTAAAAGTCTTTATTTAACCCTAGTTTATATGTATTTAATTTTAAAAACCAGTATTTTTCTTTTTTTCTGCATGTGTATGAGGAATTGAAATCAGAATCTATCAATACACATTTACAGTTTTCTAATGAGTGTCCTGGTTGATTAAAATGTTCAGCTATGGGGGAATAAGGATTGTTTTGACGTATGTTTAGTTTATGGCTGTTGAAGTGAAATCTAAAATTATTTCCACATTCACCAATATATCCACTATTGGGACATATTGTGCAGAAGGCACGAACACTTAATATTTCATGAGGTTATATTTATTTAACCAGGGTCGTAAAAACGGCCCCAATACATCAGAACTTGAAATCAAAATAAAATTTGAAGATCTGTTGAATTGGGGCTGTTTTTACGACACTAATTGAATAAATATAACCACATGAAATATTAAGAGTTCGTGCCTTTTATAATATATATATATATATATATATATATATATATATATATATATATATATATATATTGCTCTGTCTCTGACATAGAGCTATCCCTGGATTTATATACTTTTGGAAATATCCGTAGTGATCACTAATATTATCATTATATATATATATATATATATATATATATATATATATATATATATATATATCGAGTGTAACATCAAAATTGTCCAAATTGTGTAACAGCATAATTGTGCATCCCATAAAAAGATTAATATCTAAAAAAAAAAAAGAAAAAAAAAAAAGCGAACTAATTTTTTTACAGGTTTTCAGATAAGACGTTTAGCCATCTTGATATCATTTGTAGTAAAAATCACTGAAAAAACCCTTGAGCTATTCAGTTAGAAAAGGAACAGATTTAAATCGTTTTGTCCCAGCTCCACACTTTTCCCAAATAAGCTATAGTTCGAGGAAAAGTATCATTCAGGCCTTCAGTAATGCTACCAAAATTCAAACTCTAGCTTTCGTTTTCAAAGTCCATTCAAGAACCATCTAGAGTTTTACAAAGTAGGAACAGTAGAGAGGAAAACTGGTCACAACAAGGAGAGGAAGAATCATTTTAACTTACAGCTAAAGAGATCAATTAGAAAAGATCCAACTCAATTCATGAGACGTTTGGCACCTGAGAGAGGAGTTTCAGCTATGACAGTTCAAAGAGCAGTGAAAAAAAACCTGAAAATCGAAATCGTGCGTGAAACGTGTGAGACAACTCGTTATTCGAGGACAGAAAGTTAGAAGGTTAGTGAGGGCGAAGATCATCTTCAGTAAGTTTGAAAATGATCCTGGAATAATATGTATATATCTTTATTTCAATCATTCATGAGCTTCCGATCCTTATCTAGGATTAATTGATGATGAACATGTCATTTTCGTTTATGATCGATTTCATCACGATTCTTCTGTTAAGCTTGAACAGGAATTATACATTCGCACTGCTCAAAGTAGACTCAAGTTGAGCAAAGGAATAATACCAAGGATTATTCCAGTAAGATATCTTTAATCATTTCTAAGATACAACGTTTCAAAACTTAATCTAACAAATGTACAATTTTGCTTTTACACGATTTGTACAATTTTGCTGTTACACCCTATATATATATATATATGTATATATATATATATATATATATATATATATGTATGTGTGTGTATATATATATATATATATATATATATATATATATATATATATATATATGAAACTTGAAGAATTAATGTTTGAAGCGTACGCCTAACAAAAATATACAGATAGAAGAACGGGCAAACCTTTTTCGACGGGTATACTAGCTGGTATATCAGGGTTGTTTCCGTTTCTTCAGGTATAAATATTTATAAATCTACTTGTTAGCAGTGCGTGTGATTCTGATGCAGGTGCGTCATTTTTTTTTTCTCAGCAGCACTTCCTAATAAAAATTGGGTGAAACCCGCTTCGTTTGGACGCGGGGTTGGGAGGAAAGTTATTATTCCGACCCGAGGGTATGCGTTCCTTTTCATGCATTTCAGTTGTGTAGGGTTGTCGTAGCGGAAGAAAAACATTTTATATCCAGTCGACCATAAAGTAATAGATTCCTTATTATTGTTAATGGACTTTTATACTTTATATGTAAACCTGATTTAAACATAAATAAAAAGAAAACACATGAAAATAACAGGAAAAAGTGGAGAGCCATTATCACACACTTGTTGATGTGGCATATAAAAGACGTTTTGAACCTACATTATATTCATATATATATATATATATATCTTTGTGGTCTAAAGGCTTGTTCCAGGGTATATATATATATATATATATATTAATTTGTTTTGTTTTAATCGCTATTTTAGATTGATACACTTAATCTAGTAAATGTTCGGTTTGTTTAATAAAACAGTATTTTTATGTTAATTACATTAATCAGCCTGAATATTCGAGAAACCTTGTTAGAAAATATACATCCTCTGACGCATTTAATTAAATAAACAGAGTATTTATATCTCCACCCTTTACCTGATGACGGTCGCGAGACCAGAATCACGTGTAGCAAAATTATGGAAAATAAAGCATAATATTTTTGTTTTAAATCCACATTACAATCAAAAACGTTTGCGGTTTCTCTCTTCTTTTCAATATACACACTTTTCTTACGTTAGGAACTTCTATAACCACTTCCTTACATATACATACATATATATACCCAGAAATTCATACCCAGATTTCCTCAAGGACACATGGCACAGTGGATAAAGGCTTTGGTTAGATCAAGTGACAGACCCAAAGAGTGTGAGTTCAATACCCGGTTAAGGCAGTGGAGAACTTTCAGAGGGAAAATTAGCAGGAGATAACTGATAACTGACATCCATCAAACATGGCACGTGGAACTAGAACAGTCTACCGCAGTGATCGAAATAAAGGGTTCAGTTCGAAATTCCAACCACCTGAAGAAGGCCGGAGTGTACAACGGCCGAAACGTTGTGACAAATATGGCGACAAAGATGAGGACAATAGTCCGACTAATGTAAATACTATATATATGTATGTATAAATATATATATATATATATATATATATATATATATATATATATGTATGGCAAAAAGAAATATTACCTCAACATGGGAATAGTCTATTTAAAACCAGTCTCTATGCGGCTATCATCAGCCCCTAAGTCTGTCTCGGAGCGTTGTTCTAAATTTATTTTCAATTTACTCTGCCTCCTTGTTAATGAGAAGTGGCTTGTGTTTTCGACTGGTGGAGGGTGTAAGTTATCTTAATCCGGGAGAAGCGGCCTGGGTTTGGAGTTTATTTATGGCTAGAGCCTTTCGTTGTTTGTAGGTAAATATCTGTTTCTAATATGCTGCGTTCCTTATACGACCCCTAAGTGTGTTTTCCTGGGATACACAGTAGATAGGGTCCAATATTATTAATAAATGATGGGGGAGTTAAACATATACTCGTTAAGAATAACGTAAATTAATTGAACTTACCCATAATAATAATGGACTATTCCGGACATTATAAATAGTGCACCTCAAGAAGGAGGACAGAGAATTATTGTATATTTTGTATTAGGAATCGCCTGACAGCCATGACTGGATTCTTCTGCTGATGTGGAATCTTGTAGATTCCTGTTGTCAGATACAGAGTCTTCCAGAAGACACCCTCTTTACCAAATGAAGCACTTGTTGAGTCTGAGTCACGGGATGAATGAACGTATAACGTCGCCATCACCTGTGATCACTCTGAACAACACGATGTGGACTGGGTATTTAGTTTTCATCTCTCTCCGTACATCATTTGGAGACGCACAATAAGCCGACGGTTGTTCGGTGCTTTTACCATCTTATACTGATAATTTTTTCTCGACTGAGAAAACGAAATCATGTTCCGTTGGTGGGGGATGCTTAAGTTTGTTTAAAAGCTTCGTAGCGCGGTTTTCCTCTTGTCCTTGGGATAAGAATTGGCACTTATCTTGTATGAGAAATACTGGATGTCTTCTTGCACTACCTGTTTGATAAATATTATCAGATACACCCGTGGCTCTGGACCTGATTGACTAGGGGGTATCAATCATGGCCTGGATCTCACCAACAAATTCGCCAGTTCTTTCCTTATTAGAATGATCAGAGTGAGTTTTCTAAAGCTTCCGTACCTTCGTGACCACCATTGGACTCATCTAACTCTTTCCGAATCCTCTGCACTGTTCTCAGATTGACACGCAAACATTCTGAAATGTCCGTATTGGAGCTTACAGGCGGTAAGCAGTAAAGTAAATGCCGTTTCTAAATTCCTCTCAGAGTGAATTCCGTCATAGTGCTCTTTAACTCACATAAGTTTCCCAACTGACCATTTTATACTGTGCATACAACAAAATGAAACACAAACAACGCGCCCGCGCGAAATTCAAAATAATTTGACGATTTATCCTTCGCACCCTATATATATATATATATATATATATATATATATATATATATATATATATATATGATTGTGTGTGTTTACACATACTGCATTTGAATGTCACATCAACGAAATAGGCTTTCTCATTGTTATGATGTTGGTTTGGGGTTTGTAAAGACAAACAACAAATAACACATAACAATAAAAAGGGTTTTGATAGGTTGGTAAAAAGGTACAGAAATCACCTGAGTAGTCAATAACTAGCTCAGCCAGGAATGTCTCGGACTTCTGTCTCTCGACGTGCCACTATTTAAAGTCTTTGTTCACAGACGCAGACAAGTTCATCTTCAAGAGGGGTGGTAGGTTTCCGACACAACAATCATATATATATATATATATATATATATATATATATATATGATTGTGGGTGTACACATACTGCATATGACTGTCACATCAAAGAAATAGGGTCTGTCTATATTTCTGAGATGAGGTATTATGTACAGTATTTACATTAGTCGCACAAAGATGATGACAATAGTCCGACTAATGTAAATACTGTACAAAGAAATAGGCTTTATCATATATATATATATATATATATATATGTGTGTGTGTGTGTGTGTGTGTGTGTGTGATTGTGTGTGTACACATATTGTATATGACTGTCACATCAAAAAATAGGCTTTATCATATATATATATATATATATATATATATATATATATATAATTAGGAGGATTTGAAATTGAAAATTAAGTAATTCGTTGAGTCTAGAATGGCCGTCTAGTGTTTTCTGCATTCTGTTGGGGTTTCGTCTATATTCGATGAACTACTTAATTATGATCAATTCAAATCCTCCTAATTATTTCTATCTCTATATCCTTGCTTGAACCGGCTTCTAATGGTCTGGACGGAGCGGCTTGGGGATAGTAGTCGTGGCTCGTGGGGGCAGAGTCCTACGGGTAAGGGAAACTGGGATGAGTTCCACCACGGATTATTTGATCGAGCAGGAGGCACGCTGGAGTAATGGATAACGGCTTGGATTTATGAATCGTAGAGCCGAGTTCGATTTCCAGTCGAATCCATTACATTCACTTACATGCTAATACCCTTGGGAAAGTTGTGAATACTCTTCTTCTCCATCCAACTATGGGGAAATAGCAGGACAGACTGGGTTCTATAGCCTTGTATGGTAACTGGTCTAGGAGAAGGACAACTCTGAATTCAAAACCTGCGGAGGGTCGTTTGGGGACCTTGTGGCACTTGGTGCACCAGGTCTCTGTATTCCAATCAAAAAGTGTGGATGGTCCTGCGCGAAACCTTCGTCACTATAATCAAATCTCATGTGCCGGCGTCGGGTTCTCAGTTACTAGGAACTGATCTGCTTGACCCTCATATGTCGAATTCGTTGGGAAAGTCGATGATGATATATTTGAACTTTATTTCAATGCTTTATGAGTTTCCGTTCTTTAGCTATGGTTATATGATTAATTAATGATGAACATATCATTTTCGTTTATGATCGATATGTGTGTGTGTGTGTGTGTGTGTGTGTGTGTGTGTTCTCACCTTGTAGTCCGGGTATCAGAAACGAGTCTGTTAGTGTTAACCGTTAATGTTTGTCGCGCTGAAAAGAGCTAAGAATCGAGAAGGAAAACCCTAATGTATAAGTGAATGAATCGCTTACGCTGTTTTTCAACTTCAAAGGATTTTTTTTTCACGTTTTTTTTCCCGAAGTTTATTCTTGTGGAATGGAATCGTGTCAATAAACTTGAAAACTGATCGACCAGCCGTATAAATTACCAAATAAATTCTGACAAAGCAAACATAATCACTTTTCTTCTCGCACTGGTTCCCTTGAATAAGTCAATAATTCTTTTTGTAACGCTAATGTTTCGGCCATTAAGTCCTTTTTGGAAAAGAAAAAAAAATGGAGAGTACCTTATGGAGGATAGATCTGAGAAAAGCCGGAGAATTTATCAGCCGAAATTTTGTCCTGAAAAAAAACAAAAAAAACTAAATAAACAATTCAAAAATACGCTCTTAAGTAGGCGCCCGAGGGGGTCGTCAACGATGTTATTTGGACTTGTTTCATCAGGGAGTTTCAGATCTTTCAACATCATACTCCCCATTAACTTGTCGACCCTAAATTCCAAAATTTAACCCTTTTACTAAGTATTGTATAATGTCTTACTCTAAATATTTGCCGTTTTTATTTTATTTGTGCTTTTTTAGGGGGTGGGACTTAAATTCAACCCCACTATCACATTTTTATCGTTTAGCCTGATTCTTAACATTATTACAGGTCAGTAGACTTTAAATGGATGTATTCGCAAAATGAAAATCATTGTCCGTATACATGCCGTATATTTTGACTGTACACACAAAAAATAAAATAAAAAATAAAATAAAATAAAAATAACAGAAAAAAATACATAAAACACCATAATATTCCTTAACATTGATTTAAAACTATTTACAAATTTGAAGTCGTCTAAATACAATAAACTACAAAATACTCTTGAAATTAAATTAAACTACGAAAGATGTGCGATCTGCTTTACAATACATTCTTTTTCTTATATCCTTTAAAATAAAATAATATTAAGTAATAACGAAGCTTCATATTATATGTATATGTATATGTATATGTATATGTATGTATAGCTTAAAACCGATGACAATTAAACTGATAAAATAAAATAAAAAATAATATACAAACGATATATAACAAAGACAAATTTAAATGGATTTCTGAATTCTATATCATCTTCTATCCTCGGGCGATCATGGATCTCCACAACTTCCTATCCTTTGTAGATGTGGGCAACATTTAACTTTTTACTATCCCTTTACTCTCCGTTCATAACATCCATTTTCACAAGCACCATAATCATTTTTTTTTGGTTATGTTACATTTGCCTTCTCTCTGTCCCTGTGAGTGTTCAGTTTTCCAAGCCTTTCCGCTTTATGTGTTCAAGATATTTTAATATTTCTCATCTCCTATATATAAATGGCAGGACGTGTGCGCGCGCGTGTGTGTGTGTGTGTGTGTGTGTGTGTGTGTGCGCGCGCGTGTGTGTGTGTGTGTGTGTGTGTGCGCGCGCGTGTGTGTGTGTAACGAATGGACGGCCGCAATTTTCGACGGATTTGCACCAATATTTATATGCTCATGCTCCACGTTAGCGAAAAGGCCAAGACAGACTTTACATTTCCCAACTCCCATCGATAGTGGAAATAATCGATATTTTCATGCTTCTACGGCAGTTTTCATGTAGTTTGCGGCCATTTTCTACTGGCCAGAGTGAAAGCCTATAGCTGGCTGCCACGAATAGGCAAGAAGATTCTATTGGCCAGCGTGAGAGCCAACAGCTGACTGACACGAATTTTAACTAGCATGCTAGCATGCAAAAAAAATCGATAGCTGCATTCGTCACAATTGGGAAAAATTGAAATCTGCATGGAACTTTATTCCAATTGGCTCATTCGCTTGCTTAAACTCAACGTTGATTTTGATTCCGCAGAATTGGGTTGGTTGTGAAAAAGTATTTGTTATTAACATTCTTTTTCATTCGGTTTTTCCAGTTACAAGTCCTTTTTTAAAGCTGATCGTTTTGTGTTCATTCTGTTTAGTTCTTTTTTCGTAACAGATTTAATGTTTAGTTTAGAGCTTAGGAAAAATTCGCAGTGTGAGATAGGCAAGAAGTAAGGCATGTAGCAACATCAGCACGACAAAGGACACTCCTTTAAAGGCAAGGAAGGGCAAAAATATTTTAAGTCAAGTGATAGCGATTGCTGTATGAGTCGTAGAGATTTTTGAATCCTGCACGGGCAACGCCGGGCCATGCTGCTAGTCGTGAATATTCTCTTTGAATTTGTGATAGAAATGAAACAAATTGTCAGTGAAATACCTAAAAATGAAGATTACCATAATTTTACACCAGGACAAATCGCAGAAAAAAAGACAATAAAAATTCTGACAGAATCCCATTAGTCATAAATTGGCACCGAAATTCTGTTGAAATTTCGAAAATACTGCCACTATGAACGCATTGCGGAAACATAGTGACAGCGATTGCTGTATGAGTCGCACGATTTTTGAATCAAGCACGGGCAACGCCGGGCCATGCAGCTAATTCTGAATATAAGCGCCTTTTCTTATTTGATTTTTCTTTAAAACCTAACCTTTGTTTTACTTGTTCCGTCGATGGTATTCGGCTAGTAGCCCCCCCCCCCCCACTGTAAAAACTGTGCGTACTTCCGCTGAACTCCATCCAGTGGGGTCAAGACTGATTGCGGGCCCCGGCTATTGCTTTATAAAATCCTCGTTGTCTTACCGGCATTCGCTTTTTTCTACCTAGATTTATATGCGTTACAAATGAAACTAAGCACACAACTGACTATTAAAGGTATGAACAATTTTCGTGGATTCTGACGTCATTCTGCGTTCT
This sequence comes from Acanthosepion esculentum, assembly GCA_964036315.1. Lineage (NCBI taxonomy): Eukaryota > Metazoa > Mollusca > Cephalopoda > Sepiida > Sepiidae > Acanthosepion > Acanthosepion esculentum. Next base: position 1,472,598 of record OZ038518.1, on the reverse strand, counting down.
TTTTAATCGTCGAAATTCGTGACAAGTATCAACAAAAAACTCTACATAAATTTCAGTAATTTCTTTTATGAAGAATGTTGAATATCTAAATGTTCTTCAAATTTTTAACAAGAAGAATCTCAAATTGTTGTTAAAAATTGCCGCAAAAACATTGTTGATCTTTTAAGAGAGATCGATCAGTAGTGACATTTCTCTAATTTGTAGTTAAATACATTGTATTAATTTTCAGGTTTTCTAGTTGAATTGTTCACCTATATCGCTTATGATCCATTATTGTACATTACTAGGTTACAGTGAAATCTGTATCTTATATAAATACTATCGCACTCTTTTTTGTAGACATTTTATGGCGAAAGTAAGAATAACAATTTACTTACTCTCATATATATATATATATATACATATATATATATATATATATATATATATATATATATATATATATATATATATATATATATATATATATATATATATATAGTTAGGGAATTAAATGCTTGGTAATCGGTATGGATAATCCTAAGGAGGATATAATCCAGGGAGCGCAATGTAAAAACAGAGCGTATATTAGTTAAATTATAAAACAGACAAACTTATATATATATATATATATATATATATATATAATAATAATAATAATAATAATAATAATAATAATAATAAAAAATAATAATAAATGATATTAAGAAACTGACAACAATTCGAGAACGCAAGTGGGATGACAACGACGGCGGGCGACCAGCAGTGCGCGACGTCGGCCGGACGAGCGACGGGGCTCTGGCGGCGATACGGCAGCAGCAGCCCGGTACCAAGCTCACCGTCTCGCGCCTGCTTCCCTTCTCTCCCTAACCGGTGAATGCACTTCGTGTAACAACCTTTGCTTTCTTCAACATTCACATACAATCGAAAGTGTGCAAGAACTTTGTGAACTATCGGAAAATATGGGATTATAATTTCTTTCTTTAGGACCGGGATATATACATACATACATACATATATATATATATATATATATATATATATATATATATATATATATATATATATATATAAAAATATATAAATATATATATATATATATATATATATATTTGTCTATATATTTTTTGTAATATATATATTTATGTATATATATATATATACATTTTTTCAATATATATATGAAGAAATATAGTCTTAAGATCTGCTATACTTATGGGATAAAGTGCTCAATATCAGAGGTAGAGCGTGTGTAGATATAAAAGTGAACATAGAAGTCAACACTTAGAGGCGACAGCCAGTTTCATGCTAGATGCAATCGTCACGCCTGCTAGATGCAATCGTGGCCCGACGATGGAATCTAGCATGAAACAGACTGTCGCCTCTAAATGTTCACTTTTATATATATATATATATATATATATATATTGAAAAAATAAATATATATATATATATATATATATATATATATATATATATATATATATATATATATAGATTGTAAAAATATTTTTACATATCGACACGGGAATTTCTATGTTTCGGAACATAAAATTTGTTCCATTTATCAAGCAATATTCAGAAACATTTACTTTTGAAAGCGGAGTGGTATTATATTGAAGATTTTAAGTTGATGGATTTCAAAATTATTTTTGTGGCTGTTGTCTTCTATGACGAATGCAAAGTCAGATCTAAGATAAGTAGTAAAGTGAAAAAATGTAGGTTAGATGTTAGGTGTGGGTATGTAATTCATGCTTGTATAGATGAGCCTTATCTATTAGACATGTCACTATTGCTTCCGGTTAAGTATATATTCATAAGATACAATGAAATAATACAGTGAGGTACACGGTCCTTGATAAAATCCAGAGACGGATATGCAATGTAATTGGTCCTGATCTGGCATCTCGTCTGCAGTCGCTTTTTCTTCTCTGTCTGTTTTACAAATACTTTCACCGGAACTGCTCCGATGAGCTGCTTTCGCTGGTTAAGTGTTCCAATAGGCTGACCCTTTCACTGTTCAAACTGTTAAATGTATCCGTCTCTTCTACACCAATAGCTTCATGCCGCGCACCTCTCGCATGTGGAACTCCCCCCCCCTTTTCTTGTTTCCCTGATATGTATAATCTCCAAATATTCAAATGTAATGTCAATCGACGTCTCCAGATGCCCTGATCTATCTCCTATCTTTCTCTTTATCCTTTCCTCGATCATTCTTCTTTGCTTTCGCTCCAACTATCTGTAACCCCGTGCGTGCTAGTTGCTTCCCGCCTTGCTTGTGGTAAAAGACTTAAAAAATGTATACAGCAATGGGTTATTTTTTTGTTTAATTATTTTTTATGTACATTAGGACTGTCTTAAATGTGCCTCTAGTAGGATTAAATAGTTTTTATATATTTAATTATTTTGCTCTAAAATCGAATACTTAATGACTGTCTTACTGGTTCCTCTAATATGATTAAACCATTTTTTATATATTTAATTATTATGATTTAAAATACGATACTTATTATATTAAATAGTTCATAAGATATGGCAATATTAAAATTTAAAAAATCAATGAATTAAGTAAATATTATATGAACATTTATATGTATCGAGAACCTTTTAAAAAATAAATGCTAAAGTACTTTGGATTATTAATCTGATTGTTCTTTCTCTTTATTTGTATATATATATATATATATATATATATATATATATATATATATATAATGGCAAAGGCTCAAACACTAATAAGAAAATGACCCAGAGAGGTAGAAGGTCCTTAATAAAATCCACAGACGGATATGCAATGTAATTGGTCCTGATCTGGCATCTCGTCCGCAGTGGTTCTCTGACAGACGTGCCGTCGCCACCCTCTGTCTTTTTTTTTTACAAATACTTTCCCCGTAACTGCTCCGATGAGCTGCTTTCGCCGGTTAACCGTTCAACTAGGCTGGCATATCGCTCTCACGCTTTCACTGCCGAAACTGTTAAATGTAGCCGTCTCTTCTACTGCAATAGCTTCATGTCACGCACCTCTCGCTTGTGGAACTCCCTCCCCTTTTCTTGTTTCCCTGATAGCTATAATCTCCAACTGTTCAAATGTAACGTCAATCGACGTCTCCAGATGCCTTGATCTCTCCCCTATCCTTCTCTTCAACCTGTCCTCCATCGCTCCTCTTTGCTCTCGCTCCATATATATATATATATATATATATATATATATATATATATATATATATGTTGTTTAATGGCACTAGTATTATTAGAATTATTAGAATTATAACTAGTGTCATTAAACAACATCTTATGTCACATACCTTTTCCCTTCTGCATTCTGACATTCGTAAAATCCTTATAGATAATACTAAAATTATAGATAAACATACAGACATTAGACGCCTTAAAATCTTAGAAGCACTACATATTAAAAGCAAAAAACCTCTTATTAATCGCATAGATTACAATATTTCTGGAAACATCCTTCAATGTTTATAATATATTTGTACATAATTAGGTACACCACATAACCATTGCCTTTGAACATTTTAAATTTCATAACGTATTCTTCGATCTTTTGGCTTGTAGAATGTTTTTAAAAATTTGACTCTACATATATATATAAGACATTGTTAAAAAACTTTGACCCTGAAGATGAACAATGATGTTCGAAACTACTCGGTTATCTTAAGACAATATTTATTTCAAAATAATTTTCAAGAAAAAGGCTCATTAGAAAATATGAGAATATTCAATAGAGAATGTGCAAGACTATGTTTTCTTTGACATTCAACACGACATATATATATATATATATATATATATATATATATATATATATATATATATATATGTGTGTGTGTGTGTGTGTGTGTGTGTGTGTGTGTGTTGAATGTCAAAGACAACATAGTCTTGCAATTTTTTTATTTCCTATTATATATATATATATTTTCTATTATATATATATATATACATATATATTTTTTCTATTATATATATATATATATATATATATATATTAGAAAAGGCTCAAACACTAATATTCCCTGGTTATAATTTATAACAATGGAACCGTAATCACAATCTCATTCACTAGACCTGTAAATTATTATTATTATTATTATTATTATTATTATTATTATTATTATTATTATTATTGTTTTCTTCTCCTCCCGTTTTTCTTTTGTCTTTTCCCCCTGCTGTAGCATCTCTCTTTTCCCTTCTCCTCATCCTCCTTCTACTTCTTCTTCTATATCCCTTCAAGGCATACGCGATCATGGCTCTTCACAAATTCTCGTCCTTTGTAGCTCTTAATAAATTTATTCTTTTTGTTATCTCTCCTAAACCCTGTTCCTCCTCCCATTTACTCAAGCTTATTGCTTTATGTGTTTTCTTTTCATTGTCCCTCTTGCTTTCATTCAAATTTTCCAAGGAATCTTTTCTTATTATGTACCCTACTGATTTGAACACTCTCTTCCGGTTGTTATGTATAAGTTTCCTTTTAGTTTCCATTTTCTCTAAAATTCCGTCGTTGCTCACATGTTCAGTCCATGGCATTCTCAGCATCCTTCTGTAGAACTACTTTTCTGTTGCTTCAAGTTTCTTCCTAATCTGTGAGGAGTTTGTCAAGCATTCACAGAGCGCTTGAGGAATTTGATACGCACAAGTCGTATGGAAGGTAAAAGTGGGTGGGTGTAGCCAGCCAACTACGTGACGATCCTTGGCGCATAGATGGTTTTAGACCACAAATACATTAATATATGCAAAGGATAGAAAGTTGTGGAAAGCCATGATCAACTATATCCTGAAGTGACACGACACACGGAAGCAATCGAATCTTCGAAATTGTCTTGGCATTCTAACGTAACGTCTTCATGGTGGACAGTAATATTTCCTTCCCACCGAACACAGAAATCTTGAGCCGTCTTTTTTGTTATTCAAGTCGGTGTCGATTCTTCATATCGGAAAATCGGCGCGGGCACAAAATCTCACACATTTGCATCACTTTTTGTGGAGCCAAAACTGACGAAGAATGTTTACTTTGTCTATTTCATTCGATTCCTCACCCCCCCCCCATAATAGAAAAACAAAAAACAAAACTTCAGTCAGACATTAAAACGTGAGCCTGTCGTCTCTGTCAGTTTTACTTATTTGTTTACTTATTTTCTTTTATTTATTGTCGCTCCTCGTGGCAAAGGAATCGCTGAATGACTGTGAAAAGGAAGTTTGTCAGGAGACCGACTGAGAAAGACTAAGGAAGTGGAGAGGGTGGCGAAAGTCACCGGATTCCAGCAAAAGACCTTTTCGGACAAAGAAATGAAGTGAAAACGTATCACTCGTTCATTGACTCTCGTCATTCATTTATAATTTATACAAATGAACGGTTTGATTAAGTCTAATCTTAGTTCCCCATCTCGGACTTTATTTACACAAGGGACAAGACGGACATTTCCGGCTCCGGAACTTACCACACACAGAAAGACACACACACAGGTACATATGTGTAAATCTATGAAAAGGTTAAAAAACACACACTTATCCGCACACCCAAGCAAAAACATTATATATATATATATATATATATATATATATATATATATATATATATATATATGAAGGAATAGAGTTTTAAGATGTGGTATGTTTATGTGACAAAGTGCTCAATATCATAGATAGAGCTTATGTAAATATAACAGTGAACTTTCAAACAACACTCAGCGACAGAATGTTGTTGACTTCAATGTTCACTATTACATTTATATATATATATATATATATATATATATATATGTATGTATATATATTTATATGTATGTATATATATATATATATATATATATATATATATGTATGTATATATATATATGTGTATGTATATATATATATATATATATATATATATATATATATATATATATGTATACAAATATATATTAGTCTAACCCTAACATTAAAGCATTAAATAATTATTATAAACAAAGTTCGTTGTCAAGTTTGTTGAATTCTCGTATACTTGTATTTTGATAGGTCATTGCAGCTTATGTAACATCATTTCCCCTAGCGAGGGATGTTTCATTGATTTGAACCTTTTAAATCCCTTTATTCTACATTCAACACCATCACTTGATAAGACCGCAGAAGTGTTGAAACAAAATGGCTATTTCTGTAGTGATTTTATAACATATTTATGTTATAATTTTCGAAAAAATAATTATATATATATAAAGACATTTTTATGTTTAACATTCTTTTTATAGATACAATTATTTAAGTAAATGCTCTGCTTATAATAAACAATATTAAATAACATTTACCGGCCTGAATGTCCGTGAAATTTTCATAAAAAAAATTCGTCCTTCGACAGGATTCGATCCTGCATCCTATACGGAACTGTCATATAGACTGACGTGCCTTACAGCTCGGCCACAGATATCTATATCGGTCAGGCTACATATATATATATAAATACTAACGAAAAGTTATATATATATATAATTAAGTAATTCATTGAGTCTGAAAGAAACCTCAACAGAATTCAGAAAGCACTGGACGGCCGTTTCGTCCTATATTTGGGACTCATCAGCAGTGCGCATACACTACCGAGAATTGAAATCCTGACAGTTAGGTTGTTAAGCAAACATCATACCAACTGTTCCAACGGGACTCGGTGACGAAGAAATAGCAAATCAGACTCTATAGAGAAAAAAAGACTCTATATGAGATCAGCTAGATATATATATAAATAAATTCGCCCAAAAATTCTAAAATTCTCAGAATCTCTCGTGCATGTGTAGTCGTACCAACATAAACTTAGCCGGATGAAGTAAACTTTACATTTTGTCATACATTTTACCCATACATACATACATACATATATATGTGTGTGTGTAACATAAACAGAAAGAATTGATTAAAAGATTAAATAAGACATAAAGACCGTCTATTGAGCATTTTATTGCGACTTTCCCGTCGATATGTTTGTTGCTGCATATACAAATGAAACTTATAAAAAAAAAACAACATTGTCTAATTTTCCTAAAGTTTGCGCTGGCGTGATTTTAACTGTCGCCCGTTCTTATCAAGAAATTCCATTTTATTAGTTACAGTATAGAAACGTTTGATTAATTTCCTGGAATTTTATTAGAAACCCAATAATTCTAATATTAATGTACGTGTCACGAATACAAGTGATGCGATGCGTAGAACATTATGTTGCGATATGGAATGAATACAGTCCTGAATATATTGACGTTGTTATGCAAATCACATCAACGTCAATAACTTGAATTTGCTTTGAACCATTTTTCGTCAAATTTTAGACGATTAATTCACATAACAAAACCAAGCTTCAGTTTTATGTCGTCTCAATATGTTTTATTAAATTTATTAGATTTATTATAAAAACTGCAGTCAGAAATTATTACGCAAAACGAGAAACTCACTTTTCACTTCAATAACATGGTAATAAAATCATCTGCTATTGATCAACGCCTATAAAACAATAAATAAGAAACATGTATAATACTCTTTAAAGTATTTACATCTTAATATAGTGAGCCCTTTTCACAATAAAAGACAGCAACTTTTATCAATTGATTTTGTTCAATTTTTACTTCAGCAGGTTCAATTTCTAC
>OZ038518.1:1447500-1462500 GCA_964036315.1 Acanthosepion esculentum | reverse complement strand
TGCTTTCCACCTTCATATAAGTTCATTTTCACAACTGACCATATATTTTCGGTTGGATTCAGATCGGGACTTGATGGTGGCCATTCCATTATCTTCTTTACTGTAAACCTTTTATGCTAAAATAATATTCTGGGTAACCGTTGATACATGTGAAGGAACATTGTAATAGACCAAATAACAAATATTTATGAAACATTTTCATCTTAGTATAGCGACCTTTCTTCTCAATAACAGCCATCAACCTATTATCCGTTGATTCTGTTACATTTTTAAATCAGCAGTTTCAATTTCCGACATGGTGGTTTTAATTGCTTCCCATAGGTCTGCATTGCTTTCATATTGTTTGCCACCTTCATATAATTTCATCTTCACATTTGACCATAGATTTTCGATCGGATTCAAATCGGGACTTGATAGTGTTCATTCCATTATCTTCTCTCCTGTAAAGCTTTTACGCTAAAAGAAAATTCACGGGTAACCTTTGATACATGAGCAGGAACATTGTCGCGCATAAATAGTCACTTCAGTTTGAAACCGTCTGGCTGGGACTTGTACCAGCCAAAGAAATTCTTGTCCTTGAAATCGCAACAGTTATCACTTAATCGACTTTGAATGGTCCAGTAATGGGTTGGTCGACAATCCCAACCTATATCATTAAACTGGCACCTTCTGTCTGACTTCTTTTAGTCACATGCACATCTGCTCGGATAAAATCTATCAGGTCCATCCATCGGCACCTTCAAGTGGTACCTGATATTAGTCCGTGAAAATCACTTTAGAAAATTCCTCCCAATTTGTGAAGTATTCTACATATTTTGACCTTCTTGACTCCCTCAATTTCAGCCTGTTCAAAGACCTGAGCATTGGTCAAATGGGTCGTTAACCCCCACGAGTTTTTACAGCTTTTTACTCTGCTTCTAGTTCTCGACTTAGTTATATTTTCAACAACTCTCTTTATCGTTCGATGACCTCTGTGAAACTCCTTTGATATTTCCACTGTGGACATTACCTTACACAATAACTTTGTCACTTTGTGTTTTTCAGTATTTGTCAGATACTTTCCATTACTCATGTTTCAACATATAAAGTACACCTCCTCTAAACCGAACATCCGAGATACACGAGAAGGAGCATTGTAATAGAACAATTAACAAATATTTATGAAACATTTTCATCTTAATATAGCGACCTTTCTTCTCAATAACAGCCATCAACCTATTATCCGTTGATTCTGTTACATTTTAAAATCAGCAGTTTCAATTTCCGACATGATGGTTTTAATTGCTTCCCATAGATCTACATTGCTTTCATATTGTTTGCCACCTTCATATAATTTCACATTTGACCATGGGACTTGATGGTGGTCATTCTGTTATCTTCTCTCCATGTAAACCACAAATATTGTCAAATTTTAAACGATTAATTTAGACGTCAAAACAAAAATTGAGTTAAATCTTTAAGTCGTTTCAACATGTTTTATTAAAGTTATTAGACTTATAAAAACTGCAGTGTGAAGTTATTAAGCAGAATGGTGGTAGGTACGAAATAATGATAAATTCTTTCACCCGCTCCTTTCAAGTTCGTGCAAGCTGAGGAAAAAGTCGGAAAGAATATTCGCGAGCCTATGCAAAATTTTCTTTGGACACATGATACTTTGATTTCACAAAGATTGGCCGGCGAACTTATAAAAAAGGAAAACAGATTCACGAGCCTATATGAAATTATCTTTACTCAAGAATTTGCCGTTGAACATAAAAAAGAAAGAAAATAAAGTCGCGAGTCTATGCGAAATCATTTTTTATATAAAACAAGGAAAATTATTAAATCAAATGTAGAACAGTGCTTAAAGTCATGTGAAAAGTTTCATTTTGGTTCACGTATCCAGCGTTTAGTTTTTTTTTTTGCCAGTGTCAGCTTACTCGCTAATTATATTATCGACCTTAACCAAGCACATGGCACCTCAAAGGACATTCTTTCAACAATTCAAGAAAGCTAAGTATTTCAAACTATCTCTCTTTTGAAAGTATGCAAGCATATAACGCTGATGGGGAAAACAAACTCTCTTAAATTTGTTTTAAACGTTATTTAATATTATTTTTCGTCAGATCATTTCATCTGTTTTATGAACATTTTCCACTTCATGACGATTTCTTAAAACAACGGACTTTTAAAATGCAGGATTTATTTTCCTGAAACGAGCTACTGAAATAACTTCAAGCGTGTAAACTTGGAAATAAATTCCTTATCTTGTTTTGTTAAAATTACCCGTGCGTTTCTTCGTCATTATCAACCTTCGTTAATCATCTTGACGTGGATATATCAACTGTTCATTTTAACCCCGAAACCCCACGTCACTACAGATTAAACTACTAGCCTAAATCCTCTGGAATCTAATTAAACGTATTTTTCATGATATAGGTTGAAACATTGGCACTTCCACGTGGTGTAATGGATACAATTACAACTAAGTAGCGAGTTCGGTTCTCACCGGGTGCTCCGCACTTAAGGCCTTGTGCCACATCTAAGGAAAGCTTAGAAAATCATTTTAAAGCATCGCCGTGGTGTAATGGTTAGCAAGCTCACTGGATTAATTACGATTGGATAGTTAGATCCTAGTTGGATGTTCCATTTCTCCGGCCTTGTAACACATCTAAGCTAGGTTTAGAAAATAGTCGGTTCAATGTACATTAGAACACGGGTAACGGAAAATAACGAATGCTAAACAACGTAGAATAACAACTATATGGAGTGACGTAACGTCCCCCTTTTGAGATATCAAATGAACTTTACGGAGATCAACGAACGTGGTAGTCTCGGATAGAGTGTATCTGAAGAGCAGAAAAATGAATAAAAAGAGACAAGAGGAAAAACTATACTTAACCGACGCGTTTCGTCCTTTGGGGGACTTTATCAAGGTAGTGTAGGATTTGTTTTACTGAACCTGTTTATAAAGAAAAGCATGTCATTGGTTTATCAAGGCTTTTAAATTTGAGAACGTTCATGGATGTCCGTCGGGGGATTGTTTGATTTAATTTCATTTTCACGGATTATCAAACGTTTATAGGTTATTTAAAACCAATTTTTGTTTACATTTTGAGAAATTTTTAAACATAGTAATTATATTAATGATATAAATTGTACTATTTAAGCCATAGCTGTTTTTGTAAGCATTTCACCCCAAGCAAGGAAGAAGTGCCACTAGCACGCAAGGAGTTACAGAGGGTAGGGAAGAAAAATAAAGATGCATGTTTGGGGAGAGAATAAAGAGAAGGACGGGGAAATATTAGGAGTGGGAAACAAGTGTGAGAGGGAAATGTATGAAAGCTTTAGAGAGAGGTGTAACAGAAGAAAGAAGAACAGGAAGGCCTAAAGGTGAAGGTGGGAATTAAAATTTAACAGAGAGAAGTTTTAAAGAGAGGAGCTAAATAACGGTTTAAATGAGTGAGATACAAATAAATATGAATTATTATGTCATCCCATAAGTTCTGTCCGAATTTTAACTTTTTGTTAAAATGAACGAAATTTAAAGAGTATTTTATAATGTCTAATGGAGCTGAACATTATTTTTATGTTTAGATGCATTTAAACTGATTAAATTCTTATTTCAGAGAACAATAAAATTAAATTTTGTTTGATTAAAAGCCTACTAACATGGAAGTACCCAAGAATCATTTGAGGCACATAATGCTGTATGAGTTCAAGAAAGGAAACTCAGCAGTCGAAGCGGCTAGAAACATTCACTCAGTTTATGGAGAGGAATGTGTGAATGAAAGAACTTGCACAAGATGGTTTGCAAAATTCGGAGGTGGAGATTTCACCCTTGAAGATGAAGATCGAACCGGACGTCCAGTTGAGTTTGATGAAAAGCTTCTTGAAGCAGCCCTTGAAGAAAATCCTGCTTTATCAGTTGAGGAATTGGCAGTGGTTCTCGGTTCAAACCATACAACTGTTCATCGTCATCTTCAACAACTTGGAAAAGTTCCTAAACTTGGAAAATGGGTGCCTCATAAATTGTCTGAAAACAACCTCAAATCCCGAGTTGACATCTGCTCTTCTCTCCATTCTCGCCAAATGTTTCACCTTTTTTGGATAGACTTGTGACTGGCGACGAAAAATGGATCTTTTATCGAAATGTTAAGCGTCGTAGACAGTCGTTTGGTAAAGGGGAAGGACCTCAGCCACAGCCGAGAAGGGAACTTAATGGGCAAAAGGTTCTTCTTTCAATTTGGTGGGATTGCCAAAGAATAATCCACTTTGAATTCTTACCACCTAATGCAACAATTAATGCTCAAATATACTGTCAGCAATTAGAGCGTTTGAACCAAGCTTTGTGGAAAAAAGACCTGCTCTAGTGAATCGAAAACGGGTGATGTTTCATCAGGACAATGCGCGACCACACACAGCAAGAATCACGTCACAAAAGATCGAAGGACTTGTTTGGGAGAAAATTCCTCATCCACCTTATTCTCTCGACCTTGTTCCTTCAGACTACCATTTGTTTCGTAGCTTACAGAATCATTTGGAATAAACAGCTTTTGTAACACAGGAAGAGGTTAAAACTGACATTTGTGAGTTCTTCGAATCAAAGCCAAAGGAATTTTACAGTAATGGAATTAGTAAGCTTGTTAATAGATGGAAGGAAGTCATAGATAATCAGGGAAAATACATTGTTGATTGAATCTGTAATTATATGTAACATTTGGTCACTTGTTTAAAAATTCAAAATTAGGACAGAACTTACGGGATGACCTGATAGATCAAAATATCAGAAGATATCGATTGACATTACATTTGAATATTTGGAGATTATAACTATCAGAGAAGGAAGGAGTAGAAGGGAGTTCCACTATCTGGAAGTGCGAGAGAAGAAGCTGGTGTTGATGAAAGGCGGTTACATTTAACTGTTTCAACAGTGAAAAGGTGGGACCGACGTGCCAACCAAGTAGCATGCTTAAATTCATGCAGTTGGGGCACCAGTTAAAGTAGCTCCTCAGAGCAGTTGCCAGAGAAAAGACAGAGGGAAGCGACATCACGTCTGTCAGAAAGTGGCTGTAGACGAGATGCCAGATCAGGACCTATCAGATTGCATATCAACCTCGGTATTTTGTCGAGTACCTCGAGATTAAGAGCGGGAACAGCAGATCATATATGGCAACAGTATTCAATAAAAGGATGAATGGTAGAGTTGTAGATTTGAAAGATGGACTCAGGCGAGAAAAAACCTTCTGGCACGACACGGAGTACCATCTTTCCTTGCGGTAGATGAAGCTAGTGATTCAAAGTAGTTGATCCACGTCAGGTCAGTGGAAAGCGAGAGACTAACAAGGCGCAGAGAGACGCTCTCGTGGAGTTGAGCAACTTGGACGGTAAAAGAGAAGGACTCATACCTTTCCCAAAGATATTTGCTCAGAAGTAAATATACTGAATCCGACTGGAATTGGAACTCGTTTCCCTGATTACCAATTCCGAGACATTATCCATTACATCCACCTAGATAATATGTCCTACTAATTAACCAATAGATAGGGGAGAAGAGGTTTATTTATACGTGCAAGTGGATATAACAAACTCGTCGTAAATTGGAACGATTATCCATTAGACTACCCGCAAACACAAGCTACTGGTACTTGCTATTCCAAAGCAGTCACCCAACTGAGTACTGACCAGTTACGACGCTGCTTAACTTCGGTGATCGTGCGGGAACTGGTGTCTCAACTTGATGTGATCCTGTAAATTGCTTGCAAATATATTGTAAATATATTGTAGGAGGCACGGTGGAGTAATGGATAACGGCTTGGATTGAGGAATCGGAGAGCCGAGTTTGAATTCCATTCGAATCCATTACATTCACTTAAGTGCTAATACCCTTGGGAAAGGTGTGAATCCTCTAATCCCCCCAACTATGTGTAAATAGCAGGACAGGTGAATGGCAACTGGTCTAGGAGAAGGACAACTCTGAATTCAAAACCTGCGGAGAGTCGTTTGGGACCTTGTATCACACAGTGCACCAGGTCGCTGTATTTTTTTCAAAAAGTGTGTATTGTCCTGCACGAAACCTTCACCACTATAATCAAATCTCATGTGTCGGCGTCCGGCTCTCAGTTTCTAGGAACTGATCTGCTTGACCCTCATACGTCGGATTCGACGGGAGAGTCGATGATATATATATATATATAATTTGCAATATATATATATATATATATTTGCAATATATATATATAAGAAAACAATAGGCAAAGTTGAATAAGACCATGAAACAGTAGTATTAAGAAGTACTGATAAATATTTAACATGTCGAACTTTCAAGTTAAGAAAATTAGCGTAGCAGCCGATTCCGCTGACTTTGTTTCAACTTCTGTCTAAATTTCTGAGATGAGGTATTATGTACACTATTTACATTATTCGGACTATTGTCCTTATCTTTGTTGCCATATTTATCACAACCTTTCGGTCGTTGGACGCACCGGCCTTCTTTTGGTGGTTAGAATGTCGAACTGAACCCTCTATTTAAGGCGGTGGAGAACTTGGGGAATTAACAGGAGATAATTGATAAACTGGCATCCATTAGACAAGGCACGTGAAACTAGAACAGTCTACCCAGCGAGTGAAATAAAGGGTTCAGTTCGACATTCCAACCACCTGAAGAAGGCCGTAACGTACAGCGGCCGAAACGTTGTGATAAATATGGCAACAAGGATGAGGACAGTAGTCCGAATAATGTAAATAGGTGTTTAAACCTTTCGGTATTTTCAGGATATTTCGGTCAGTTGATATTCTAACGCTTTATTTTTTAAGTAATATAAATTTTAAAATGTATGAACGCTATATTTTAAAAAAAATGAATAAAAACACGACGTGAGATGTGGTAGAAGAACGAACATGGACAGAATATCTTGACCGTGTTTTGAAAATGAAACATTATATATATATTTCCGCACAACAATCTATTTCTTGTCAACAGTTACTGTATTTCAGGCTTGAAAATGGCTAAATGTATCGACAAAAGCATTCGGAAAGAAAGAACAATTAGACAGTCTTTATATAATTTATCCCCCGAAAAAATATAAAATCACATGAGAATTTAAAAAAAAAATAAATCATAGGACCATGTCTGTCATATTCAATCAAGTGTATATATATATATATATATATATATATATATATATATATATATATATATATATATATATATATATATATAGTCACAAATTCAGTCAAAAATAAAAAATAAAAATTATCCTGCATAGGGGCTAAAATAATAGTCGAAAGCCCTCGGGTGTGCAGAATCTTTAGAAATTTTTTTTTACCCATTTTGTGTTCAGAAAATAAAAACACTAGTACGCAAGCAAAAAAAAAAAAGATTAATCGCAGTAAATTTGCACTCGACTTTAGGGAAACCTGTATAAATGAAGAACTGCTACTCAAAATACACAATACATACATATATATACATATATATATATATATATATATATATATATATATATAGAGAGAGAGAGAGAGAGAGAGTTTTAAGGTGTGCTCGATTTATGGGATAAAGTTCTCAATATCAGAGTTAGAGCGTATGTAAATATAAATATAAAAGTGAACATTGAACTCAACACTCAGAGGCGACAGGCTGTTTCATGCGAGGTGCAATTATATATATATATATATATATATATATATATATATATATATAATTATGAATAAAGATAAAATGAAAAATTATCTTAGGGACATTATTGTATATATATATATATGTATATATATATATATGCATAAATATATATATATATATATGTGTGTGTGTGTGTGCATGTATATATGTATATATATATACATAAATACAACCACACAGACATACACACATGCACTGACGCACACAGACACACCCACACATATATATGTGTGGGTGTAGTACTAAATGTAATAATATATCAGCTTAAATTTGGCTAGCACGATTTTTTTCTTTTTACCGGAACTGCTCTTGACGCTCTGTCAAACGACGAGTCTGGTGCTCAACAAAATATATTGTTATTTAACATCTGTCCGACAAATAAAAACATGGCTCAAAGGCATAACCAATTAGAGTTAGTCGCCTTTCAATATTCTCTTGCTATGATCATTCGTTGTATATGTGAACATTTTCCGACACAGTAGAAGAGGTAAGTCATACTGGAATTGAAATGTATTAATGGTACATTTCTGCTGTCCAGACAGGTTTCTGTCTGAGCAGATAGGCATCTGATAAGGACAGCTCTACGAATTCCCTACTTGCATTTCTATTCCAAAATGTCGTCTGTGTTTTTAGAAATGTTGCAAGTCAATTTTTGTACATTTGATCGGGTGTAATGGCTTTGGGGACATTCCGAATGGCGTCATTGTCAGCGAGCGTTTCTTGCGAGATTAAGTACAACTGAATATCGAGTTCTATACTCACTGGGTGCCCCATACTTTTGGCCTTGTGTCACAGCTAAGCTACGATAGTAAACCAACATATTCCCTGTCGTATGTAAAAAAAAATTCAAGCGAATGTCAAATGGCTTGCATTGTCATCGTCCAAATAAATTATTTCTCCAAACTATTTCTTGTGAGAGACGATCACCTTAAGGAGGACAGAATT
This sequence comes from Acanthosepion esculentum, assembly GCA_964036315.1. NCBI lineage: Eukaryota > Metazoa > Mollusca > Cephalopoda > Sepiida > Sepiidae > Acanthosepion > Acanthosepion esculentum. Next base: position 1,453,895 of record OZ038518.1, on the reverse strand, counting down.
TACACTGCATTTATTTTAACATTTTCTTTTTACGTTGGGGTTCAAGCAGTACAAGACCCGGGAGCCATTCGAGGTAGAGTTTTACATAGTAAGTGGCTCAGTTGATGTAGGGAAAGATAACAAGTTAACTCTCGACTGAAATGGGATAAGATTGTATTGATCGAGAAAGCATCCTCTTGGGAGTCGGTTTCGAAAAGCACCGGTTCGCAGGAAGATGTTTCTCGAGTGTAACTTCTCACAGGTGAAATACTGTAGGAATGCGGGGGTAGTTCGCTGCAATGTGCGTAGCATGACGGGTCTTAGTCATGAAGGTTAAAATTAGTGGAACTAACGAATGTAGCTCGTCTGAGCACTCTCAGTGGAAATAGAGATAGATCAGCGATAGACTTGAGACGTTTCGTCTGTGACTAAGGGGTGAAAGGACGTGGAGACGCTTTTGGACTCTATCGAAACTGGTAAGTTAGGACTGCGCAGCTCCTGCACGAATATGATTGCATTCCATTTTAATACTGATTTGGCTCTTGTAAAGGCAGATGCTAGCCCGAGGCGTCAGGTACCTGCTGGAGTGGTATAGGGAACAGACTTTTTTTTTCTACGTCTTTAAGGATGCTAAGGATATCATGAACATCCATTCATCGTGACGTGTGTTAGTTCAAGTTCCGATTATCTACGGTTTATCGGCCGATGTCAAAGAATTCCGCGATATACTCTCTCTTTAGCCTATATCCTCGGGCCATCAGTTTTTGTTTTGTTTATTTACTCTGTACAAGATCTGGGGTCCCATCATGACGTAGGCGATCATAGCTCTCCTCACATCTCTCTATCCCTTGTAGTTCTCAATAGGTTTTATACTCTTAATACTTCCCCCAGGCCATGTTATGTCATCCACTTGCTTAAGCCCGCCATCATGTGTTGTTTCCCCTGTCTCTTTTTCCTTCTGTTTGACCTGTGAGTATCAGATTCTCTAAGCCCTTCTTTCTCTTTATGTGACCCAGAAATTTCAGCTATCTCTTCCTGATGTTAAGTATAAGCTTCCTCCTTGTTTGCATCCTCTGCAAAACCTCATCGTTGCTCACACGCTTGATCCATGATATCCTTAGCATCCTTCTGTAGAACCAGACCTCCTTTGAGTAAGGGATGTACTCTTTTTATTGGATGAAAATTGAAGATTTTTCAACATATTTCAGTGAAATATTCACTTACAAAAATTATAGATTATAATTATATTTTAGATGTACGAAGATAAAAAAAATGGCGTCTCTTGAAAGTACCGTCAGTAAGTGAGAGATTAAGAGCCATGTTTTTGCATGTATTTTATTCTCTTCAGAAGAATTTCTAAAGTATTTTTGTTTAAAGTTTATCACGTGAACATTATTTTGTAGTGGCTATATATATTTATATTTCTTTATAACGTATATGCTTCGCTTATTCATAAAATAGTAAATTTACTTATTTTCATCTACGGGTCTGAATATTCGAGAAATAGTATTAAAGAAACGTATCTATCTATCTATCTATCTATCTATCCCGGTCTGTTCGCATATATCTATCTATCTATCTATCTATCTATCTATCTATCCCAGTCTGTTCAAATCTATCTATCTATCTATCTATCTATCTATCTATCTATCTATCTATCCCTGTCTGTTCGCATCTATCTATCTATCTATCTATCTATCTATCTATCTATATATATATATATATATATATATATATATATATATATATATATATATATATATATCCCGGTCTGTTCGCATCTATCTATCTATCTATCTATCTATCTATCTATCTATCTATCTATCTATCCCTGTCTGTTCGCATCTATCTATCTATCTATCTATCTATCTATCTATCTATCCCTGTCTGTTCGCATCTATCTATCTATCTATCTATCTATCTATCTATCTATCTATCTATCTATCTATCTATCCCGGTCTGTTCGCATCTATCTATCTATCTATCTATCTATCTATCTATCTATCTATCTATCTATCCCGGTCTGTTCGCATCTATCTATCTATCTATCTATCTATCTATCTATCTATCTATCTATCTATCTCCCAGTCTGTTCATATCTATCTATCTATCTATCTAACTAGCTATCTGTCTATCTATCTCTCAGTCTGTTCATATCTATCTATCTATCTATCTATCTATCTATCTATCTATCTATCTATCTATCTGTCTGTCTGTATTTAAATTGTAATTGTTTGATTTTTGGTATCTCCCATTTGCATTTTTCGTCAGCCTATCAAAGCAAAAAATATCATATCCAACCTATTTGCGGTATTCTCTTTGATAAATCGCTACAATCACATGTAACAGCGCGGTCGCTTTTCATGGCCATTTGCTTTCCGTTCTTGTTCTATGCGAAGAGTTTTCAGTTTGGTCTGACTGCCTTTTGGGTAGTTCCAAGACCAATATCTTTCGTAACGATGTTCTTGGTCTCTGCTGCATACTGTCTGAAATATCCAACAGATTCCCCTACGATAGCTTCGCTGGATTTCCACAACGTTTGGCAGACGCTTTTTATGATCAGTTGCTTTCAGTTAGTCTACCGCCGTTATTTTGTATGGGAAGAATTTTCATTTTTTTTTCTAACGGCCGTATGAGCATTTCCAAGAGCAATATCTTGCTGCTGCGCTGATTGAAGTACTGAGATTCTTCAACTCTGCTGCAAAATGTCAGAAATATTCAACGGTTTCTCCTCCGATAGCATTGCTGGATTTCCACAGCGTTTGGAAATCGGTTTTCACGATCATTTGCTTCTCGTTCTTGAACCGCCATTATTTTATATGGGAAGGATTTTCATTTTTTTTCTAGCGGCCTTATGAGCAGTTCCAAGACCAATATCTTTCGTAACGATGTTCTTGGTCTCTGCTGCATACTGTCAGAAATATCCAATAGTTTCTCCTCCAATAACTTTGTCGGCTTTCCACGACGTTTGGCATCGTTCACTGATCATGTTTCCCGAAATTTTTCAACAAGGTTACTAGATGCATTGCGATCTGTAACATGTGTATCTGAAAATGTCTTAGCAAAAGGCTTTGCGCCAAATCTGTGTATCTAATACCTCCTCGACGAGAAATACACGTTCTTCAGTTGTTAAAACCATATTGGAGTGAATTTATTTATTTGTTTGTTTAGCGGTATATCAACTCCTATATGGGTCATTTATTGTCGAAATTTAATTTTCTTGGGAACATTAGTAATTTCTTTTACTCTAAAAATGTATTGCTGGTCATTTTTATTTTTCTTATTTTTCATTTTTTTTTTTTTTTTTACAAAAACGTATTGCCGGTAATATAAAAATATATTACTGGTAATTTAACTATAATATTTTTTTTTATACTTTCATCGTACTTTGACTCCAGTTCGGTGGCTACCTGTTTATCCATAACAGCTGCTACCACCGCGGGTCAGGGTGAATCTGGGGACAACAGCAATTATCAGCAATAGTAGCTTCCAACTCTCCTCAAAACTTACCGAACTGCCGGATGTAGTTAATCGTCATGCCTAGGACAGTATTGGCGTGAAATGTGAAATATAAAAAATGTGTTTAAAAAAAAAGTGCACAGTAAATTTCCCAACACGCTGTATGATTTCCACTTGAGCTACGGAATACGTTTCTAACCTAACAGAGGTTTGAAGCATAGTGCTTCATCGAGGGCGGGTCCGTTTATGAAGCTAGGGAGAAAACTCGACTCAGAACAGTGGGGATGAAACAATACTGAAAGCAAACATTTTTGAGGTATCGAAAAATTAACAAACCGCTGTTTTTTTTTTCTTTTTTTGTTGTTTTTTTTGTTGTTTTTTATTTTTGTTCACTATTTACAATATTCGGACTATCGTCCTCATATTTGTCGCCATATTTATTACAACGTTTCGGCCGTTGTACTCTCCGGCCTTCTTCAGGTGGTTGGAATGTCGAACTGAACTCTTTATTTCGCTCACTGGGGCAGGGAGTGTTCTAGTTCCACGTGCCATGTTTTAATGGATGTCAGTTATCAGTTATCTCCTGTTAGTTCCCGTTTCCCCACTGGAGAACTTGGAGAGGGGAATTAAGAGTTAGCTATTAGTTAGTAACTGTTAGTGCCCCCAATTATACCATCGCATCTGGTAAGAAATGCAAACTGGAACACGAGCCACTGAAAAAAAAACAGTCCTATTCATATCCAAACAAAGTGAAAAACCTTTTTTGTTGAAAACTCGTCTGTTTGTGTCATTTTATTTGAAGGAATTCCTTGTTTTTCAGTGTTAGGCTGACAGGGGCGCGATGGTGTCGTTTTCTATTTGTTTTTTAATCGTTTTAATTTGAGCTTTGTCTATATATTCATTAATAATTACACACATACACACGCATATATATATATATATATATATATATATATATATATATATATATATATATATTATAAATTAATTGATTTAAAATATGGGTTTTAAATCAATTAATTTATAATATTAATGCTCTGTAAATTTACATTGAGCACTATTGTGTAAAAATAAAAATATTTATAAGAACACCGGATTTTATATCTTACTGTTCTTTCTTTATATATATATATATATATATGAGCGGCTTGGTGATAGTAGTCGTGGCTCCCGGGGGCACAGTCGTATGGTTACAGAGAATTTCAGTTGAGTTCCACCACGGAATATGTGAGCGAGCGGTGCTATATTGAGTATGATTTGCTATCTCTTCGTCACCGAGGGCCGTTGAAACAGTTGGCATGGCGTTTGCTTGATAACCTAACTGTCCGGGTTTCAATTCTCGGTTGTGGATGTGCACTGCTGATGAGTCCCAAATATAGGACGAAACGACCGTCCAGTGCTTTCTGCATTCTGTTGAGGTTTCTTTCAGACTCACTGAATTACTTATATATATATATATATATATATATATATATATATATATATATATATATATATATATATATTCTGTTTATACCTGAAGAAGACTGGTGCGTTGTAATAAATATGGCGACAAAAATGAGGACGATAGTCCGAATAATATAAATAATGTACATAATACCTCATCTCAGAAATATAGACTGATACTGTTTTTTCGTTGTTGTTTGATATTGACCGGTGGGGTTGACAAACATGGCTGTTAGGATCTGATAAAGTTTCCCACCCTGGAAAACTATTTATGAGAGGGTAACCGCAAAACGTATTCGCCGACCATTGGTCTCCGCCATTATTTCTGATTAGTTTGTTCTCGGTGCCGAACAAATTTTGATTTAAATGTACACATGATAAAATGTTAGACGACAGTTTGGAAAAAGAAGTTTGAATTTGAAAATGCAAAAAAAAAAACAAAAAAAGAAGATAAATATATTTACAATGTTTGTTTTAAAAATAAAAGTAGAATTAAACACAAAAGTAATACTTAGTTTATAACAAAATAAATTTATAATTCAAATTCTTTGAAAGAGGTTGCGCTTCCCAACAATAAAAAGGGCGGGGAAAATAAGAGAGAATAAGATATGAAAACAAAAAACATAACGAAAGACAAACCTTCAGCAGTTGACAAAATGAGGAGAGAAAAAGAGAATCTCGAACAATGTACAGACTTCGGATTAAACATGAACATCGAGACAAGAGAAAATTCTGTTAATATTTGCTTACATAAATAAAGGACATAAACAGACTTACTTGCACGTCTTTCTATCTATCTCCCAGTCTGTTCATATCTATCTTTCTATCTATCTATCTATCTATCTATCTATATCTATATATATATATATATATATATATATATATATATATATATATATATATATATATATATATATCAGTTTGTTCATATCTATCTATCTATCTATCTATCTATCTATCTATCTATCTATCTATCTATCTCCCAGTCTGTTCAAATCTATCTATCTATCTATCTATCTATCTATCTATCTATCTATCTATCTATCTATCTATCTATCTCCCAGTTTGTTCATATCTATCTATCTATCTATCTATATATCTATCTCCCAGTCTGTTCATATCTATCTATCTATCTATCTATCTATCTATCTATCTATTTATCTATCTATCTATCTCCCAGTCTGTTCATATCTATCTATCTATCTATCTATCTATCTATCTATCTATCTATCTCCCAGTCTGTTCATATCTATCTATCTATCTATCTATCTATCTATCTATCTATCTATCTATCTATCTCCCAGTCTGTTCATATCTATCTATCTATCTATCTATCTATCTATCTCCCAGTCTGTTCATATCTATCTATCTATCTATCTATCTATCTATCTATCTATCTATCTATCTATCTATCTATCTCCCAGTTTGTTCATATCTATCTATCTATCTATCTATCTATCTATCTATCTATGTGGTTCCACGCCCTTCAAAACCTATTGATCATAGGCCTT
>OZ038518.1:1437500-1442500 GCA_964036315.1 Acanthosepion esculentum | reverse complement strand
ATCTATCTATCTATCTCAGTCTGTTCAATCTATCTATCTATCTATCTCAGTCTGTTCAATCTATCTATCTATCTATCTCAGTCTGTTCAATCAATCTATCTATCTATCTATCTCAGTCTGTTCAATCTATCTATCTATCTATCTCAGCGTGATTAGTATCTATCTCAGCGTGTTTAGTATCTATCTCAGTCTGTTCCTATCTGTCTCTATCTATCTCTCTCCTTCTCTCCATATATATATATATATATATATATATATATATATATATATATATATATATATGTGTGTGTGTGTGTGTGTGTGTGTGTGTGTGTGTGTGTGTGTGTGTGTTTAAAGCAGGGATTATTTAAGGCCGTCTACTTGAATTGAAGTTTGTATAGAAAGGTCTTAAGATTTATTTCAATGTTTCTTTCCAGATTTTTTTTCTCATTTTTCCCTTTTATGCGAGCGATTTTTCTGCCTCATTTATTTTGCGAACGACCATTTTATTTTTTATTTTTTGGGGGCTTTTTTTTTTTTGTGGGACAGCGAATTAAAAAAACAAAACAAAAACAAACAGAACTAAAAACAAAAACAAAAAACAAACTAAACCCCCATGTTGTTTCATTATTTCAAGTATTTTTTTATGTTGACTATTTAATGGCCATTTGCTTGTTGTGTTTTATGCTCGATGCATTTTCTACTTGAAATATGTACAACGCTGCGGCGTGTCGTAATTCTTCCGTCGCATTTCATTGTTGATAACGAAATATGATTAAACATAAACAAAACTCGCAAAAAAAAAAAATTTTAAAAAATGCCAAACATTATCTGGCATTAGCGGAACAAAGAATTATGAATTTTGTTTCTGAAAATAATAATATAAAAAAAAAATATATATACAAGAGATGAACAAAGATAAAAAATCAAGAGCAGATATTTTTTTGCCATAACATCTCGGCAAATATGCTTTCCTGTATGACTTATAACTTATAAGCATCGTAATGCACATTAAATAAATTAAACTTATCTTTAATATTCCACCTCGGCCTCAACGTTATTATTATTATTATTATTATTATTATTATTATTATTATTATTATTATTATTATTACCTTTCATTTCTGGTGTGTATACATTTCTTTCCGGGTCCCGCCCTGAGACCCAAGGTTAGAAATGACATCATGGCATTTTCCACTGACAAAAAAAAAACAAAAAAAAAAATAGACATTTTACACAGATAAACCCCTTCGTAAAATGTGGGCTGTACTTGTGAGAACAATTTCTTGTATTTCTTTGAGGCATAAGCTTCCAAGAATCCCTTCAATATGTCAGTATTTTCCAGTGCAGATATTGGCCCACTCTGTCATGCCGAGTTTTATACTCAGTGGGTGCCAATATAGTGCAACCTGATTATTATTATTATTATTAATTCTATTTTCTTTGATATCTGGCGTTTTCGCATTTCTTTCCGGGTCCCGCCCAGGAACCTAAGGTTAGAAATGGCATCATGACACTTTCCACTGCAAAAAAAATAAAATAAAAAATAATTACATAGATAAAGCCCTTCATAAAGTGTGGGCTGTACTTGTGAGAACAATTTTTTGTATTTCTTTGAGGCATGGACTTCCAGCGATCCCTTCAATAATTCTACTGGAATCTTTTCCAACCAATCCTAGGGCTTCAACTACAACAGGGATTGTTGATGTTCCCTTGTGCCACATTTTTGAGATTTCAATTTCAAGGTCCTTGTATTTTGACAGCTTTTTGAATATCTTCATATATATTGCAGGCTGCAGGTACTACCATATCAATAAGGAGGCACTTTTTTTGTTTGTGGTCTTTAATAACAATGTCTGGGCGGTTGTCTTTGATTGTTCTGTCAGTGTGTATTGTGTAGTCCCATAGAATTGTAACAGGTCCTATCTCCGTAACCGGGTCTGGGTGGTGTTCGTACAAGTTTCCTTCAGTTTCCTTCCCGTAGCAGTTGCAAATTTTCCAGTGCAGATATTGGCCCACTCTGTCATGCCGGGTTTTATATTCAGTGGGTGCCAATAACGTGCAACCTGATACAAGATGATCAATGGTTTCTGGATATTTATTTATTTATTTATTATTATTATTATTATTATTATTATTATTATTATTATTATTATTATATTTCCTTTGATTTCTGGCGTGTACTCATTTTTTTCCAGGTCCCGCCCAGAGACCTAAGGTCTGAAATGGCATCATAACATTTTCCACTGAAACAATTAAAAAAAAAAAACACATATTTTACATAGATAAAGAAAGTCCTTCGTAAGGTGTGGGCTGTACTCCTGAGAACATTTTTTTTGTAACTGTTTAATCATGGGCTTCCAGGAATCTCTTCAGTGTGTCTACTGGAATCTTTTCCAATCAATCTGAGGGCTCCAACTACAACAGTGATGTTCTCATGTGCCTCATTTTTGTGATTTCAATTTCAAGGTCCTTGTATTTTGATAGCTTTTTGTAGAATTTCAAAGCTACATTGCAATCTGCAGGAACTGCCATATCAATAAGGAGGCTTTTTTGTCTGCGGTCTCTAATAACAATGTCTGGGAGATTAGCTTTGATTGTTCTGTCTGTGTGTATTGTGTAGTACCATAAAACTGTAACAGGTCCTATCTCCGTAACCGGGTCTGGGTGGTGTTCATACCAATTTCTTTCAGTTTCCTTCCAGTAGAAGTTGCAGAGATTCTAGCGCAGATATTAGCCCACTCTGTCATGCCGGGTTTTATACTCAGTGGGTGCCAATATCGTGCAACTATTATTATTATTATTATTATTATTATTATTATTATTATTATTATTATTATTATTCTGGTCCCAACCAGAGAGCTAATTTTAGAAATGGTATCATGATATTTGTAAAAAAATAATCGGCAAACTAACATCGCACAGATGAAGTCCTTCCTAAAGTGTGAGCTGTACTTGTGAGCACATATTTTTTTTATATTTCTTTAAGGCATGGGCTACCAGGGGTCCCTTTAATATGTCTACCGCAACATTTTTCCAACTACAACTGGAATTATTGATGTCCTCATATACCCCATTTTTAAGAGGTCCTCTTCAAGATAGATATTTTTAAGATCTTCAACGATACATTGCAATCTGCACGAACTGCCATGTCAATAAGAAATCTCATTTTGTTTTTGTCGTCTTTGATCACGATGTCTGGGCGACTAGCTTTGATTTTTCTGTGTGTATTGTAAAGTCTCATAAATTGTTACAGGTACTATCTCTGCTATTATTATTATTATTATTATTATTATTATTATTATTATTATTATTATTATTATTATTATTATTATTATTCCCTTTTCTTCTGTTTTTCCTCTACTCATTCTCTTCTTTTCTTTTTCCTTTTCTTAACACTATTTATCATTATTTCAGCCAATATTATTATTATTGATTGTTGTTATTATTATTGCTCTCCTTGTTTTCTCTTCTTTTTCTTCTCCTTCTTCTCATTCTTTTGCTTTCTTCTTCTTTTCTCTTCTTCTTCACATTATTTTACTACTTCTTCTTCTTCTTTTGTCTCTCTTCTTTTCTTTTTTCTTCTGCTACATATTCTTTGTCTCCTCCCCTTTTCGTCATTTTTCTCTCTTCTTTCTCACTTTTTTATTATTATTTCAGCCATCATTATTATTATTATTATTATTATTATTATTATTATTGATTGTTATTGTTCTCCTGCTCTAATTCTTTTTCGTCTTTCCTTCTTTTCCTTCTCCTCCCCCTTCTTCTTTTCCTTCTCCTCCCCCTTCTTCTTTTCTCTCCTCCTCATTCTTCTTATTATTATTATTCTTATTCGTCTTCCTTTTGACTTCTCATCGTTTTCTTTCTCTTCATTTTCTTCTCCTCGTCCTTCTTTTTCTTATTTTTTGGTTTCTCCTCATCCTTTTCCTCCTCTTCTTCTTTTCTCTTCTCTTCATCCTCCTCCTTCTTCTTTTTTCCTCCCTTCCTTTTCCTACTCCTCTTATTTACTCTTCACCTCAACCTTCTACTTCTTTTTAGTCTTCTTTGTCTTTTCCTACTCCTCTTCCTTTTCTATTCTCCTCATCCTTCTTCTCAGCCTTTTCCTTCTCCTCATCCTACTCCTCCTTCCCTTCTTCTTCGTTTTGTCTTCTCATTGTTTTCTTTCTCCTCTTTTTTCTCCTCCTCATCTTCTTATTTTTGGCTTCTTCTCAACCTTTTCCCTCTTCTCTTCTTCTTTTCTCTTCTCTTCATCCATCTTCTTTTTTTGTGTCTCCTCTTCCTTTTCCTACTCCTCTTCCTTTTCCTACTCCTCTTATTTTCTTTTCTCCTCATACTTCTTCTTTGGCTTTTCTCACCCTTTTCGTTCTCCTTCTCCTCCACTTCTTTTCTCTTCTCCTAGTCCTTCTACTTCTTTTTAGAGTTCATTTTCTTTTCTTACTCCTCTTCTTTTTTCTTTTCCTGGTCATTCTTTTTTCTTTCTTTTTTTTTTTTGGCTTCTTCTCAGCCTTTTCCTTCTCCTTCCCCTCCTCTTCCTATCTTCTTCTTCTTCTTCTTCTTCTTCTTCTTCTTCTTCTTCTTCTTCTTCTTCTTCTTCTCTTTCTTCTTCTTTTTCTTCACTCACAAGAAAAACACTAAGCCTTGAGCACCTATACTTTTTTTATCAGCGCATTTCGTTTCATTCCTTCGTCTTTTTTTTAAACCTCAAGTCAAAGATGAGAGACCTAAAAACAGAAGAAGTGTTTTTTTTTTTACATAATACTTAACTAACTGTTTATATGATTCACTCTTGACAAGAGTTCAGAAAATACCAGGAACGAAATAGCGAACCGAATAAAAAAGAGAGACAAAAAAGCCATTCCTCATTTTGTGCTTTGCATCATTAGAAAGCGGTTAATCCAATGCGTGCAGTGTCCTTTCAGGTTCATTGAAAGTTGGCTTGAAAAGGAATCGACGTAACATGTCAGAGACAGCGTTTTTTTGCAGACCCACTTCCTTTCTAGTTTTTACAGACGGGCAAT